>BQNB010027950.1:2584-39678 GCA_026074375.1 Tanacetum coccineum
GTAAATATATTTATGAATTATGAATTATCTAGATTTTGATAACAAAAACAAATAAAAAAGTAAGTTTTAATAATGAACATAAAGATACATAGAACAGCATATTAGTATCATACACTAGAAAAAATATTAAAAAACATATAATTATCATTTTGATTAATACAAATATCTAGCATAATAAACAACCATCTATTGTCATTAGCACTACATTTGTCTATCTGAATGTTATTAAATCTTCTAAATTAATATTATTGTATGTTGAAAGTTGTATTTCGTACAACATTTACATGATGTGCATAGCTTTATGAATGTCACGTTCTTGAAGCATGGCCAAGTGGGCGATTCCACAATCACGAATTAGACTGAAACGTAAGCTACACAGTTGAGCAATGAATATGTTTGTCCACATTGTTTGCGATCTGTTAAGATACTCCAATTAAAACTTGAGAAAATTGCATGAGTATTGATGTTTCTCGGCGTATCTCTAAAACAATTTGTTGGGTTAGGTTTGCCATTCAAAGAGTGTTTTTGGTATTATTAAAATGAGATATGTTTTGGGTATGGTTGATAACGAGGTTTTGTTATATATACAAATATAGATAGGTGTACGTGTTATTTAAAATGAATAAAGATTGGTGTACGTGGAGTGTTGTTTGTTTGTGTGGCTGTAATTAATTCTAATGACTTAGATTGAAGAAAGATTTTTAGGAAATCTATATTTTGAGAGAAGAAATATTATAATTTAGTCTAGATATAGGTTATTGAAGAAGTATAATTAGATTATGATTAATGTAATTTAATTCTGATGTTCATTATCAATAATTTCATTTAAATTTTATGTATGTTTATCACATTGGTTACATAAAAAATTTAAATTTTTTGAAATTATTCTTAATTATATGAATAATTTCATTTAAAGAATCATGATTAAAGTAATCAATGATCTTTTGATGACTGAGATTGTGATGAAAATATTTTTAGAAAAATCTTTCTTTTGAGAGAAAAAATAGTGTATAATGATTACAATCTATAAGACTTAGGTTCTCTGGTTTTATTAAGTTGAGTCACAAAACAAAAAAATTTAGAATTAAGTTTTTAATAACCAACATATTTCTCAAGACCATATTTGACTTTTGATTCAACAACAAAGTTATTATAATTCCTTGGAAAAACACTTTGTCTAGAAGACCTTCTAACATTTTGAACACCATGAGATGAACTTGGATTTTGGTCCAAATTACCCTCAAAAACATATTCTCTTCAAGCACTGCTATCAGCATCATCTCTAGGGTTGTCAAATGGAAATCAATAGTTTTATGATTGCTACAAGACACAGAAGAGCTGCTACTATCACTTTGAGTTCTCTTATCTCTATTCAAATCATTTTCTACTCTCTCATCATCATTGGGTATCTCAGGATATTCAATATCAAAAAAGTTTATATGATTAACGTCTTGAAGAACATTAGTAGAATCATTTTTCTCAATTTCAGAATCTTTAAAAGGAAATATATGCTCAAAAAACTTAACATCTATTGATTTGCCCCTGAATCAATAATTTTACCATTACTAACAAGTCTTGGTTTAAAATTAGTGTTGGAACAAAAAACCTATTAAAGTTTTTATGAAAGATAGAACTGTTATTAAAATAAGTATCTGCCATATTGGCCTGCATATTTTTCCAATTTTATTGTCTTTGATGAGAGAGATCATAGTGGCCATTTGTTCATCTATAAACCCAGAAAACTAGTCCCAACAGAATTATTATTAGAAACATTTTTCCCTTTGAAAGACTGATTAGACTTCTTTTTTCCAAAATCAGCAGGATAACCAATGATCTTAAAACATCTATCAATTGTATGACCCTTAAAACCACAGTTCTCACAAACTAAACCTGAACCCCCACCTTGCCTATTATTATTCATATTATTTAGCCTCGATCCACTATTCAAATTCTGAGAAAAACCAGAAACCCAATTTATTTTAATGAAACCAGAAGCCTGATTTCTTTGAAGATTATTTCTATTAGGCACATTAGATACAAAAGCAGAAGCCTGATTCCTTTGAGAAGAACCAGCAATACTACCAGCAGCAACTCTGTGAGATTTTTCACTAGAGATAGTAGCATAAGCACTTCTTACATCAGGTAAAACTTCTCTACATAGAATAAAGCTTCTAATTTGCATATAATAATTATCTAATCCCATAAGAAATTGCATTAACTTTAACAACTGATGATGTTTCTTAAAACTTTCAGAAGCATTGCAAACACATTTAGGCAACTCAATCATAGCATCATACTGTTTTTACAAAGCATTCAACTTATGATAATAATCAGCAATAGATGAACCATTTTGCTTAAGAGTACTAATCTTATGATGTAAGCCAAACATTATTGACCCATTAACTTTGTCATAAGTTTCTTTTAATTCTTCCCAAACATGTTTAGCCCTTTTTGAAAAAATCTGTCCCAAGAAAAGTTCCTCGGATATTGAATTCAAAATCCAACCCAAAACAATTGCATTAACCTTATCCCACTGTTTACCAAGAATCTCATTGGTATTAGACCTTTTACATATTCCATTAATAAAACAGTCTTATTCTTTCCTTCTAAATCCAAAAGCATATCGCAAGACCATACTTGATAATTCTCAGTTCCTTTCAGTTTTATTGAAACAACACTTAAAGCAGTAGTATCATTAGGATGCAAATGTAATGGATCACTAACATCTAAGTTACTTATTCTAGTAATAGGATCAGGATCCTGAATATAATCATCACCATGTTCAGAATTAACAGGTGTATTATGCAAAGAATTATGAACAGACATAATGAAATAAACACAACAAACAACAAGAAAGAAGTAAAGAAGAAGAAAGTTCTCAAGTTTTCACACCACCCAAGGTGGCAGATCAAGGGCAGACATACTCAATTAACAACTCAGAAAGAAAGATAAAGAGGTGTTACAGAGCTTTCAATGATATGCAGCGGAAATCAATACCAAACCGACTATCCTCTTGATTCACTTAGTCAAAAGGGCTAGTAGATTAATCAGCAACAACCCACGCCCAATCACCAAGATCCACAAAACCTTAATTTTTCAAATTAGAACAAATCAAACCTAGAACTTCAATAGATATATGATTTAAACACTTAATCACCAAAAAGCTAGAGAGAGAAGATCCCAAAAATAACATACATAAACCTCAATTTCTTCAAAATTATAGTTTTTACAAAAAACAATAGATCTGTGTAATTAAACCTCAAATCTTACCAAAAATAGTTTTAATTGAAAACTGATTGATTAATTTTGAAAAACCCCTAAATTTTATGAAATCCTAATTTAAAAAAAACTGATTTCAAAGAAACTTAGCTCTGAGACCATGAAGAAATTATGAATCTTATTATATAAAAATACTCAAATATCAATTTGAGTATCACGAACAACAATCACAACTTATTTCAATCAGATAAACCAAAAACTATCCACCACTACTAATCAGGTATGGATCAATAATCTAACTTGATTATTGTTCTATTACAAACTGAGTAAAAGATCAAGATGATCTTTAAGTTAGGGTTACAAAAGAGAGAGATATCGAATTTTAAAAAAGGAAGAGAGGAATCAGAGATATGAAAAAAACTGGATTTGACCAGCTTTTATACAACCATTGACCGACTTAAAAGATTCCCAACTAGACACTAGCAGCCCTCCATCTTAACAACTTTATCCACCTTGAGCCTAAACATATTTATAGCCACTGAAAATGACAAAATTACACAATAAGCCCCTGAACATTTATGTTTACCATTGAGACTATTATTTCAATACAATAAGATCTCTAAATACCACTACAATGAACATAACACATCTTGCCTCATATATGCATCATAATCTTCAAAACTATGGTCTTTGTTGCATAACTTAGAACAACAGCATTTGCGTATAAGGTGTGACGATAATGACCATATCATGCTTTTTGGATCATACATCTTCTCTTCGCAATTATGGAATATAGAATCATACCTGATACATAGTCTATTTTGTATTTAGATTATGTATGATAGGTAAAATGGATATACCTACATCGGGGTAAGGAGCTAGAAAGAAATCGATACGATGGTTCTCTGTCAAGCATAACATTGCACAGGACATTTATATCGATTTCTCTCCACGTCCTCACACCAACATTAGGACAATCATTTGGCATACCTTGAATAAACTAAATACAAAAATAAAGAACACCTTAGTAGTTATAAACATGGTCTTTATGCATTGGCTCAGATTAGAAATTAACTACAGAATTCGGTTGCATGTTATGGCCCCCGAATTCTGCAATACAACAAGTAGCTGAATCATTATAGCCATTTAGTTATAACACAAATTAAATTGATGAAAAAGTTATCATTGAATATTAATGCAAAAGGCATATGAAAAAGGTTAAAAAATAGACAGCGTATCTAAACAAATCCATTTAATGTTTGCCCTACATCCGCTCCTATTCAATTTTATCTTCAACCGCACACCTTCCACTTCGTATATTTTCCTTGTAAACCACAAATAAGGCGATATTATTCGACAATAAATAAAGGGCGTCATTTGTCACACCCCGACTAAGGCAGAAACTCGAAGCGTGACGGAGAGATTGATCGTCATAACACAAGGTGACAATATAAAGTATACTAAATGCATTGAAACAAAGTGCTACGACGTCCTCTGAAAACAATTATGAAACTTCTGCCAAGACAAGTCGAGTCACATCACATAGTCTGAAATTTATTACAAATCATCTCTTCAAAGACAGAGTGATACAAGTCTAAATGATCTAAAAACAAGTACATATATAGAACTCCTATAATGCAGTCTCCAAAGAATAAATCCTCAGAGGATGATCTTAAGTCTGCTAATAGGCCTGCTAACTTGACATCAAGAAGTATTCGCTTTACCTGAAAATGATACTCGAAAAAGTCAACATAAAGTTGGTGAGCTCGAAGGTTTAGAGGTAAACCTAGTTGTTGTGCTAGAATTAAATAGTGGACAATAGTACAATATGAAAGCAGAATGCAAGTGGTAGTAATTATATTTCTAACATAACAATACATCATACCATAGCAATCCAAACCCAATCAACAATCAATAGTGGTCTACGCGCTTATAGATTTCCAAACCTATTGCCTACCAGCTGGAGCTACACAGTCGGCTAAGTAATAATGAGCAGAAGTCCAAATAGAACTTTGCATAAATAGATCTCATAGAATTCACATAGCATTCATACACGCAATCATAAGCACATAGCATTATCTGAAGAATAAGAGGTTTTGCACTGAAGTAAAAGCAGTTTGAAATAGATTTGAGTATCATTTTCCCCCAACGGAAAAGAGTTTAAAAAGTGGGGCTACGAGAACTCACCTTAAGCAAAGATGATAAGTAGATCACAAAAGATGATCAAACAATAGTATGCAACGGCGTCCAGTCATGACCTCGTCCATGAATGTCCGATTCAGAAATATGCTTTAAATGTAAGTTTAGGGTTGATGCATAAGAGTCTTAAAATGTGTGTTATACAATTGTTTTAGTATTATTGGTTGTGTGATGGTCGACAAATAGGACTCAAATAGTATATACTAACATAGTTATATAGTAGATATTATGTACTCGTATTGCTTTAAAGAAATAGGCAAGTGTAATGGATAAGAAGTAGAAATTAAGAAGTAAATAAATAAACGATAAGCCGTTATTTGAATAAGTTTCGACAGTTATCCCGGTAAACCCCCAAGTTATCTAGATTTAGCGTTTAAAGTATGAGTATTAATACGTTTTAAATGCACAAGATGAATGGTAAGAGTTTTATATTTTATAAAGTTATAAAATATATTTTTCGTCTTTTAGTCAATTTATTAAAATAATAATATTTTATTATTCCGTCTTTTGTCGGATTTTAAAAAAGTAGGTTTTTGTGAAATATTTTTAAGTATAGTATTTTTATAAAATTTCAGCATGATCCGTTCGTTTATAAAACGTTTTCCAAGGTTTTTAAACATTATTTTCAAACACTTTCCTCAAATCCACAAATTTCTAACAAAATGCTAAAATCTAAGTTTAAGTGACGTTTTATCAAAACATGCTTTCCAAACGACTATTTTAACTATCTTATTATATACAAGTATAAATCGATCAAAATGCATTTAAATTGCTCAAGGTGGCTAGTTTTTTTGGCTTATTAGGCCTTAAGGCCCAATATTAGTCTAAAATCTTTAGCTTTAGTTATAAATCCAAATAGTCCAATACCCAACTATCGAATAGTCTGATAATATTAATAAGACCAAAATATCAACTTAAATAACACTATGCATAAGTAGAAAATAAGCCAAACGAAGGACACCAAAAATAAACCGAAGCTTATTGGGCCTTAGCTGGGCCGTGGCAAATGTAAGCTTAAACAAACACTTTCGTAAATATACCAAGTCTGAAATCGAACAACGAGTTTAAAATATGCGAATAAGTATTTCTAGTATTCAAATACGCCAACCAAAAATCCATGGAACCACAAAAAGGTGCAAATAAGCCCACGGCTTATTCACCCTTTTTGGTCCGTGGCCTAATAAGCCCAAAACCATTATATCTAGCTTATAAAAAAGTTATTTTGCTACATAGCACTTTTAGTTCTTAAAATAAGCTACCAAAATAAGCTATAAAAATATGACAAAAATGATAAATAACCAAAACCACTTTCTTTGTTTTCCTTTTATAACTGAAACCAAATAAGCCCACAAAAAAGCTATAATAAGCTCCGAGAGCTTATTACTAAGCCAAATAAGAAATAAGCTATTAGGTATAAAAATATTATTTAACCATCATAACCAAACTATTAAAGTGGCTTTCCCTTGTTTTTCCTTTCCCCGACTTCGAACCCCAAACGTACCCTTAGTAATATTTTTACAAGTTTTAATTTTTTGATTTTTAGAAAACACATTGTACAACTATCATTTATGCATCATTAGACATTCAAAAGTACAAAAATTATTGAAAAAGAATGACTTACAAAAGAGGGTTTTTGAAGAGGATTAAAGCTTAGATAAACAACCCTTATGTTGTTTTTTATGTACCCGAACACCAATAAAATCAACCCGAATGAACTTAAATCTTCATGTTCTTGATCAAAAATGGAAAAATGATGTGTTTTTGTATGTGTTGTGGTCGGACGTGAGCAAGAAGAAAAGGAAGAGAGATTTTTTTTTTTCTAGTGTGTGTTTTGGTGAATCGAGTGTGTATTGAAATGAAATAAGACAAGGTACAATGCATACATGAGACCAAGCCCGTAAAAGGGTGCCTTGTGGTGGCCGGCCTTTCTTGGCATCATAGGAAGGTTTTTTGTTTTTTTTTCTCTTGTTGGGTTATCTATCGCTCTTTATTCGTGATTAAAACGTGACCCAAAAGTTCTTGAGTTTTTAGCAAATGTAAAGATATGTTGAGTTTGTCTTAGAATATTAAAGAAATAAACTTTATAGTCATAAAATTTTTAGATTTAATATGGACTATGACGGACGTGTCGGAACGCGTTGTTTAATGTTTTAAGCCGTTTGCGGGACAAACCTCCCGGAATTTGATCAAATATAGACATAAGCATTTAAATGAAATAATTCTAGAAATAATAGAACTATTAAATGATTAGGATAAAGATTGACTGCCGTTAACACGAACACTGATCCTGACGAAAAACAGTAAAAGTCAATAAAATAGAGAATCTGACAGAACATTAACAGTCTAGAAATCTGCAAAGGTTACAGTCTATCCCCTTTAAAAAGAATTTTGCCTCAAAATTCAACTAGTACTAGAGCTAAAGAGATGTGGGTATTTGAGTTTCATTTGATCCTCACATTCCAAAGTATATTCAGTTACTCGTTTCGAATTCCATCGAACCTTAACGATAGGAATCCTACTCTACTTCAGCTTCTTGATTTCACACTGTAGGATTTCTACAGGCTCTTCCACAAAGTTCAACATAGCATCAACTTAGATTTCCTCTAAAGGCATATGTAGGGTTGGGTCGGCTAAACATTTCTTGAGGTTCGAAATGTGAAACGTGTCATGAACACTATTTAGCTCCTGAAGTAGTCTTAGTCGATAGGCCACTAGACCGATCCTCTTAGTGATCTTAAATGGTCCAACGAATCTAGATGCTAACTTGCCTTTCTTCCAAAAGGGTACCATACCTTTCCAAGCGACACTTTAGGTAGGACATGATCACCTACACTAAATTCTAAAGGTTTCCTTCTCTTGTCTGCATAGCTTTTCTAACAATCACGTGCAGCCTTAAGCCTATCTTTGATCTGTGAGATCTTCTCAGTAGTTCCTTACACTATTTTAGGCCCTATCAATTGTCCTTCTCCAACTTCTGCCCATAGGATTGGTGAGCGACACTTCCTATTGTAAAAGGCTTCGACCGGTGCACACCTCACACTAGAATGATAACTATTGTTGTACAAGAATTCGACCAATGGAAGATGAACATCCCAACTTCCCCCGAAGTCAAGGACGCATGCGCTGAGCATGTCTTCTAAGGTTTAAATAGTACGCTCGCTATAACCATCAGTCTGTAGATGGTAAGCCGTACTCATGTCTAATTGTGTTCCTAATGCCTCTTGCATTGACTGCCAAAATCATGATGTAAAATGACCATCCTGATCGAATATAATCAAGATTGGCACTCCATGCCTTGCCACGATTTCATTGAGGTGGAGTGCTAGTCTATCCATCTTATAGTCTTCACGCATGGGTAGAAAATAAGCAGACTTAGTCAATAAGTCCATAATGACCCAGATTGAATCATGCCCGCTACTGGTTCTTGGCAATTTCATGATAAAGTCCATGGCTATTCTCTCCTATTTCCCCTCGAGGATCTCATGTTGCTGCAGTAAGCCGGATGGCCTCTGATGTTCTGCCTTAACCTTCGAACAAGTCAAGCACTTGCTAACATACAAGGCAATATCCTTTTGCATCCCTGGCTACCAGTACATGTCTCTAAGGTCATAGTACATTTTATCTGCTCCTAGGTGTACTGAGTATTTCAATTTATGTGCTTTGTCCATTATCAGGGTTCTCACATCACCCGTTAAAGGAACCCATATTCGATCTAGATAATACAATGCTCCATCACTCTTACATTTCATCTGTTCGTCTAGCCCTCGCAGCATTTCTACTGGTGCATTGACAACCTCGGATGCTTCATTTTGAGCCGCTAGTATCATATCCTTGATACTCGACTGAATAGTCTTGTTTATTATTTGAACTATCCTAGGCTTAATTCTCTTCTTTCTACTTAGTGCATCGGCTACTACGTCCGTCTTACCAGGATGGTAGCAACTTTCGTAGTCATAGTCACTGAAAAGCTCTATCCAACGACGTTGACGCATGTTTAGTTCTTTCTGATTGAAGATATTCTGGAGACTCTTGTGGTCGGTATATATGACGCTCTTTGTCTTGTACAAGTAGTGTCTCTAGATCTTAAGAGTAAATACCACTCCACCTAATTCTAAATCATAGGTGGTGTAATTCTTCTCGTGAATCTTTAACTGTCTAGAGGCATATGCAATCACCTTACCCCTTTGCATCAGCACGCACCCCAATCCTTGACATGATGCATCGTAGTATACCACAAGGTCTTCTGTCCCATCAAGGAGAGCTAGAACAGGTGCATTACATAACTTTAACTTATCCTTCAAGGTCTGAAAGGCTCTCTCTTTTTTCTCACCTCAATCATACGTCTTACTCTTCTGATTTAAGATAGTGAGCGATTTGGCAATCTTGGAGAAGTTCTCGATGAATCATCAGAAATATCCTACTAAACCGAAGAATGAGCAGACTTCTGATGGAGTTCTAGGGGATTTCCAATTCTTAACAGCTTTGATCTTACTAGGGTCTACATGAATGCCATCATCGTTAATCACATGCCTAAGGAATTGTACCTCTCGCAACTAGAATTCACACTTAGAGAACTTTGCGAATAGTTTCTCCTTCTTAAGCAGTTCTAAGATTAATCCTAGATGCGTTTCATGTTCCTCATTTATCTTTGAGTATATTAAAATGTCATCTATGAATACGATCGCAAACTTGTCTAGGTAAGGTCTACATACTCGATTCATCAAGTCTATTAATACCGCTGGTGCATTCAGTAAACCAAAGGGCATTAATGTGAACTCAAAATATCCATATCGAGTTCTAAATGCAGTCTTTGGAATGTTGTCTTCATGCACTCTCAGCTGCTGGTATCTGGACCGAAGGTCTATCTTAGAGAAATATTATGATCTTTGAAGTTGATCGAATAGGTCGTCTATCCTAGGGAGGGGATAACGGTTCTTGATGGTTAACTTATTCAACTCTCTATAGTCGATACACATCCAATAAGAATCGTCCTTCTTCTTAACGAACAATATAGGTGCTCCTCATGATGATGAACTTGGTTAAATTAAACCATTGTCCTAGAGTTCTCTGAGTTGACTCGACAACTCCTCCATTTCAGAGGGCGCCAAGCGATAGGGAGACTTTGTAACTGGCATTACTCTAGGAGTTAAATCGATACGAAATTCGATTTCTCGGGAAGGGGGTAATCCTGATAGGTCATCAGGAAATACCTCAAAGAAGTTTCTAACTATGACAATATCTTTTAATTTTCTTCCTTCGGCTTTCTCACTCTTAAGATGTCTCACCTTCTCTTCTGGCCGTTCTCCTAAGACTCTAAGCATTTCACCGTGTGGTAGCAGAATTCTAACTACTTTCTCATGGCAAACAATTTCAGCCTTTTGCCTGGACAACAAGTCCATTCCTACAATTATATCGAAGCTCCCGTGTCCAAACAGTATCAAGTCGATATCAAAGGTATGACCTTCTATCTCTAGTTTGCAACCACGTATAACCTTATTGATCTCTACTAGTTGTCTGCTAGCTATTTTAATTTCATAACTAAAACATAGACTACTGGGCTTTATGTCTAACAGAGGCATGAAGGTAATGGAAACAAAGCTATAATTGGCTCCAGAATTAAATAGTGTTGTAGCATAGTGGTTGTTTAACGTAAACGTACCCGTCACAATGTTTAGGTCCTGGCGAGCTTCCTTTGCTCCCATCACGAATACTCATCCACGTGCCGAGTTGCGATTGTTTCCACGACCTTGACCTCCCTCAATAGCCATAGCTTGATTCGGACGATTTTCTCCTTGTCCTGGTGCTCGGTTTAACCTAGGGCATGGTTCCTTGTAGTGATCAGTACCACCACACTCATAACACGCCCCACGAGCTGTTGTTGGGTTTCTGGCATTTAGTGGAGTCACCATTCTTGGCCCCGCCCTGCAATCCCTGGCAAAGTGCCCTAAGCGGTTGCAATTCTTACACGTACGACAATGCATCTTAGGGTGATAATGAAAATTACAGTTGGTACATTTGGGTGCCAAACCCGTGTACTCCTTCCTAACAGGGCTAGTGGTTATGTCAAACGCCTTCCCAGTCCTAGATCTCTTGTAATCACCCTTAACATTCCCATCCTTACTCAGCTCCCGCCATTTCCTCTTTTCTCAGTATTCTTCCTTAAAGATCCATTCCTAATTGCCTCATTGGTTAACACCCCAACTTTTAGTATAGCACTCTGATTTGTTGTTGGCTCCGTTACTACCACCATCCCACAGATTTGTAGAGCAAGGTCATAGATGTACCTTTTAATCCTTTTGTTCTTAGGGGTAACCAAATGAGAGACTAACCTAGCAAGCTCATGGGATCAATCAATGTACGCTGCATGACCAGCTCCGACCATCGCGTGACACCAGAACTCTGATTCTAGCTTTTGCATCTCATTGTTTGGACAGAACGCTTCTCTCATCAGCGTCTTAAAGTATTCCCAGATCATGCTAACTATGACTTCCTGACCTCTAGTCTGGACCTGGTTGTTCCACCATGTCAGTGTCTTACCAATTAGTGAACCGGCAGTATACTTGACCTTTTGGTTATCTCCACATCCACTTATATCTTGGACTGATTCCATTTTCTCAGTCCAGCGAGTGTAAGATATCGCACCACCATTACCATCAAAGTCCTTTGGGTTACATGCCAAAAACTCCTTGTAAGGACATCTACCTCGACCGTTGTTCACGTTAACATTCCTAACATCACCCTGGATGTTGTCATTGATGACGTTGTCATTTTGATTCTCATTGTTTCCTTGAGTTTTGACACGGTTACCTACTTGAGCGATGATAGTAGGAAGTAGGTCTTGCAATTGCGGAACGATAACCGTGGAGAAGTCAAGGAATTCATCAACGCCTCCATTCAATCGGTTACCTTGGTCTCCCCCTTGACCATCTTGATCACTAGTTCGTCCACCAACTCTGTCCGTTGGTTCTCCAGTTCTTCCACCTCCTCTACTAGTCCGTCCACCCATCCTTCCACCTCGTGGTGCAACAGTTGATCGGCCTGCACTTCGTGTCTTCCTCCTTAGCGGCATTATCTACATGAGGGATAACATGGGTAACAATAGGTAGGAGGGGAATTTCGCATATAGACGGCCCTAATATACTATTGATCGAATCGCGACCTAAGGTGTCAACACCGATTTGAGTAAGCAGGATCGCCAAGTCCGCGTGGGTCATGATGCATCCATAATTATGTTGGCCACCGTATTTTTATATGCATCCTTTCCCAGTTGTACTCAGTATCTGGCTCACCCAGCCCAGTGATTGACTTATCTAAGACGATAGAAGATAAATACAGGTAAAAGCAAGTATAAGCAGAAATCGTACACAAAGATCCTATTATGCAAGCTATATGAAGGTTCTTAGGTTATAGTCTAGGCCAAACCACTTAGTTCTATATAAACTTGGCTCTGAATACCAATCTGTCACACCCCGACTATGGTGGAAACTCGAGGCGTGATGGATGGATTGATCATCATAACACAAGATGACAATATAGAGTATACAAAATGCATTGAAACAAAGTGCTATGACGTCCTTCGACAACAAGTATGGAACTTGTGCCAAGACAAGTTGAGTCACGTCACATAGTCTTTATTACAAATCAGCTCTTCATAGACAGAGTGATACAAGTCTAAATGATCCAAAAACAAGCACATAAATAGAACTCCTATAATGCAGTCTCCAAATAATGAATCCTCAAAGGATGATCTTAAGTATGCTAATAGGCATGCTAACTTGACATCAAGGAGTATTCACATCACTTGAAAATGATACTCAAAAATGTCAACATAAAGTTGGTGAGCGCGTAGGTTTAGAGGTAAACCCAGTTGTTGTGCTGGAATTTAATAGTGGGCAATAGTGCAATATGAAAGCAGAATGCAAGTAGTAGTAATTATATTTCCAACATAACAATACATCATACCATAGAAGTCCAAACCCAATCACGCGCTTATAGATTTCTAAACTTATCGCCTACCAGCTTGAGCTACACAGTCGGCTAAGTAATAATGAGCATATGTCCAAATAGAACTTTGCATAAATAGATCTCATAGCATTCACATAGCATTCATACACGCAATCATAAGCATATAGCATTGTTTGAAGAATAAGAGGTTTTATACAGAAGTAAAAGCAGTTTGAAATAGATTTGAGTATCATTTTTCCCCAACAGAAAAGAGTTTAAAAAGTAGGGCTACGAGAACTCACCTTAAGCAAAGATGATAAGTAGCTCACAAAAGATGATCAAACAATAGTATCCAACGGCGTCCAGTCACGACCTAGTCCATAAATGTTCGATTCAGAAATATGCTTTAAATGTAAGTTTAGAGTTGATGCATAAGAGTCTTAAAATGTTTGTTGTACAACTGTTATAGTATTATTGGTTGTGTGATGGTCGAAAAATAGGACTCAAATAGTATATACTAACATAGTTATATATTAGATATTATGTACTCGTATTGCTTTAAAGTAATAAGCAAGTGTAATGGATAAAAACTAGAAATTAAGAAGTAATAAGCCGTTATTTGAATAAGTTTCGATAGTTTTCTAGGTAAACCCCTAAGTTATCTAGATTTAGCGTTTAAAGTATGAGTATTAATAAGTTTTAAATGCACAAGATGAATGGTAAGAGTTTTATATTTTATAAAGTTATAAAAATATTTTTCGTCTTTTAGTCAATTTATTAAAATAATAATATTTTATTATTTCGTCTTTTGTCAGATTTTGAAAAAGCAGGTTTTTGTGAAATATTTCTAAGTATAGTATTTTTATAAAACATGACCCGTTCGTTTATAAAATGTTTTCCAAAGTTTTTAAACCTTATTTTCAAACACTTTCCTCAAATCCACAAATTCCGACAAAATGCTAAAATATAAGTTTAAGTGATGTTTTATCAAAACACGTTTTCCAAACGACTATTTTAACTATCATATTATATACAAGTATAAATTGATCAAAATCCGTTTAAATTGCTCAAGGTGGCTAGTTTTTTTTTGCTTATTAGGCCTTAAGGCCTAATATTAGTCCAAAATCCTTAACTTTGGTTTTAAATCCAAATAGTCCAATACCCAACTATATAATAGTCCGATAATATTAATAAGCCCAAAATATCAACTTAAATAACACTATACATAAGTAGAAAATAAGCCGAATGAAGGACACCAAAAATATGCTGAAGCTTCTTAGGTCGTGGCCTGATAAGCCCAAAACCATTATATCTAGCTTATAAATAAGTTATTATGCTACATAGTACTTTTAGTTCTTGAAATAAGCTACCAAAATAAGCTATAAAAATATGACAAAAGTGGTAAATAACCAAAACCACTTTCTTTTTAACCCTTATCATTTCCGAGACAAATAAGCCCACAAAAAACTTCAATAAGCTAACCGAGAGCTTATTAATAAGCCAAATAAGAAATAAGCTATTAGGTATAAAAATGTTATTCAACCATCACAACCAAAATATTAAAGTGACTTTCCCTTGTTTTTCCTTTCCCCAACTTCGAACCCCAAACGCACCCTTAGTAATATTTTTACAAGTTTTAGCTTTTTTATTTTTAGAAAACACATTGTACAACTATCATTTATGCATCATTAGACATTCAAAAGTACAAAAATTATTGAAAAAGAATGACTTACAAAAGAGGATATTTAAAGAGGATTAAAGCTTAGATAAACAACCCTTATGTTGTTTTTTATATACCCGAACGCCAATAGAATCAACTCGAATGAACTTAAATTTTCATGTTCTTGATCAAAAATGGAAAAATAATGTGTTTTTGTGTGGTTTTGTGGTCGAACATGAGCAAGAAGAAAAGGAAGAGAGGAAATATTTTTCTAGTGTGTGTTTTAGTGAAATGAGTGTGTTTTGAAATGAAATAGGACAAGGTAAAATGCATGCATGAGACCAAGCCCCTAAAAGGGTGCCTTGTGGTGGCCGGCCTTTCTTGGCATCCTAGGAAGGTTTTTTATTGTTTAGTTTCTTGTCGGGTTATCTATCTTTCTTTGTTCGTGATTAAAACGTGACCCGAAAGTTCTTGAGTTTTTAGCAAATGTATAGATATGTTGAGTTTGTCTTAGAATATTAAAGAAATAAACTTTACATTCATTAACTTTTTAGATTTAATATGGACCATGACGGACATACCGGAATACGTTGTTTGACGTTTTAAGCCGTTCGCGGGACAAGCCTCCCAGAATTTGATCAAATATAGACATAAGCATTTAGGTGAAATATTTCTAGAAATAATAGAACTATTAAATTATTAGAATAAAGATTGATTGTCGTTAACACGGTCACTGATCCTGACAGAAAACACTAAAAGGCAATAAAATAAAGAATCTGACAGAACATTAACGGTCTAGAAATCTACAAAGGTTACATCGTTCATATTTTCAAACCTTTTTGGAAGATCATTTGTCTAGTTTATAACCAAAAGGGCCAACAAACAACATCTAATGAGTCAACTTCGACCAATAAATGAAACGGGACCAAAAAATTACACCAGCTATTACATATTAGGCATGCTTATTATGCTTTTTTCAAAGGCTCAGATACTGTTTATGAGATGGCTTATTTATAAGTGAGCAACAATAAAAAAATACTAGTCATACATTTGAAGACAAATTTAGCTCAGATTAATTTATGTCTCAATTGCGACCTGAGAGGTTGCTGATTCGAGTAAATCTCGCAATCGGCCATCCTTCTACTATGCGCAAGAAAAAAAAAGAACTAAAAAAATCATCATTGCCAAATTAAGCGCGGCTTATATACATTTCCATATCAAATGCAACATTCTTTAGGCATAGTAAATTATGCAATATACATGTCCACTTCAATAGACCAGAGATACAATCACATGCCTCATCAAAGCACATCAACATTACACCCAAACTTCTTTCAATAAGTGGTTCCAATTTTTTATTTCACCATAATATCACGGCAAGATAAAGCTATTCTTAAACATTCACAAATTCCAAGGCAAAAATATATATTAGTGACATTTGTAAAGAAAACGGAAAACACTTACAAACAACACATGCAATATATGATTTCCCAAACCTTAGATGCATAAAACATAATAAAAAAACATAAATGAACAACAACAACAACAGCAACAACAACACTAGGACTAACAACAGCAACAACAACAACAACAACAACATCATCAACAACAACAACAACAACAATAGCAACAGTAACATTAACAGCAACAACAACAACAACAACAAAATTCATACCCTTATGCAGCTGCCAATGTATTTTTTTTTAACAGCAACCCAAATATTTCAGATCCTAAACAACCACTTGAAGCTGCAAGAACTTAAACAAATAAGCTTTTTTTAGAAAGGCAACAATATATAAAACAAAAAAGAACGATACAAACAAACGGCCTTCCATCTCTCCAAACAAGACGGTTGAAGAGAAGGAACCCAAACAAGAAAAACAAAATACAAGCCAAAAGAGACCCGGATTGAGCAAGACAAAGCCTATACTAAACAAACCCACTACGGCTAAAACTAAAACCAACACACCGAAGGACTAAAAAACAAAGGGACCACATAGCCACAAACTCCCAAACAACTTGCCCCATATCCCATATGATTTGTCAAATGACAAAACCACATAGGAAGAAGCTAAAATGTGCAGGTATGTGAACATGAGCAAAAGGACCTGCAAGACTTTCACACCCATAATAGAATTTACAGAAGAACAGAACCAAACAACCCCCATTGATGTGGTAGCACAGAAAAAGGAACCAACCTGCACTATACATGACCAGACACACTTTTTCAATTTCACAGACTTTACTACTAAAATTGCATGTCACGAACTAAAGATAGACAAAAAAATTGACCCCGAACAGCAAAACTAAAAACCTGAGATATGCAGCAAAAACTAAACCATAGGAAATGAAACCTTAACGATATCCATGCCAAGGCCAAAGCATTAACTGAAGAATCTCATGATAATGGCTGAAATTAGTGTTGTTGAAAACCAAGAGAACATCTGGCATACTGCAAGCCTGCAATTGCTCAAAACAAACCAAATTGTTACTGTAGATGACTATTCTGAGGGTCTTAAAGCCATTGTTGCGAATATAACGCTTTATATTTCTTTGGTCTTCTTACAATCCATTCAAAGCTTTTAAGTTGGGTGTCTTGAAAAATCTTATTAACACTAGATACTTTGTTTCCAAACACACGAGCATTTCTCTCCTTCCAAATGAAGTAGCCGGTAGTCCAGATTACCGCTTGCCAAATATATGATAGAGGGTTAGGAATACTAACATTTCCGCAATGAGATAAAATATCGTCAATTGTAAAAATGTTAGCACTCCCCGCCTTCCACCAAAAAAATAGTTTGGCCTACACACTCATTGCTAAATCACAAGTGACTAAACAATGAGCACATGACTCCACACTATCATTACATGACGCACAAAGAACCGAGTCCAAGTCAATGCCTCTCTTATTGAGTTCCACATGAACCGAGAGTCTACCTTTGCGTGCCCTCCACACAAAAATGTTGACCTTCTTAGGCACTAATTTGTTTCAAAGTATGTCGTGACCGCCACTATCCACTTGAATAATCTTCTCCTCAATCAAACTTGTAAGCGTTTTAACCTTGAATTTATCGTCTTCCTCAAGCGTCCACCTCCATCTATCCCTACAAGTGTTAGAAACAACAACATTTCGCAATACCTCGATTAAATCTTCATATTCCCTACATACCCAACCACTAATATTCTTATTCCATTCCCACGCCCAATTCCACTCGTTATTTACCCAATAACCCTTATCTAATACACTACCCTCTTTCCTACTATCAATATGATACAATCTAGTAAATCTATCATGAAGTCTCTTATTTCACACCCATCTATCCTCCTAAAACCTAATATCTCTCCCGTCACCAAACACTCCCAAACACGAAGAAGTAAAGTCTACCCTGACCCAGTCAATCTCCACACCGATCTTCATAATATCGGTCTAAACTCCCCGCCTTCGTCACCCCCACACCCACTTGAATACCCTCTAGACCCCCACAAGCCTCATGTATACTTTTTATAACCCTAACCCATTACCTCTACCCTCCATCTTAAATCTCCACCACCATTTACCCAATAGCGCTAAATTTTTTGCCCTAAAAGAACCCACGTTTAGCCCCCCATCCCTAAAAGAAGAAAGAATCAAATCCCATTTAACCCAAGAAAGCTTTTTTACCCTCCCCATTCCCACCCTAAAAGAATTTTTTCCTAATACGCTTAAGAGTTTTTATAACACTCAAAGGCACACAGAATATTAGGAAGTAATACAATGGAAAGCTACCGAGAACCGATTTTACCAATGTTAATCGACCCCCGAACAACATCGTTTTCTCTTTCCAATCCGCCAACCTATTCTTGAATTTGTCAACCACGGGTTTCCACGCGTTCACCCGACTCATGTTTTCACTTATTGGTAAGCCCAAATATGTGAAAGGAAATTCCCTGATATCACATCCCATCCAACTAGACATAATTCCTAATTCCTCGTCACTAACCCCCAAACCGTATAATTTATTTTTGTCATAATTCACCCGTAATCCCGATACCTCTTCAAAACACTTAAGAATACACATAAGGGGCCTAGCATTCACTTTGTTCCATTCCCCGAAAAAAATGGTATCATTTGCATATTATAAATGAGAAACCGTGACATGATCTGAACCTACCTTGACTCCTCTAAATACACCTTTTTCTACCATTTCGCTCATAATCGCGTTTAACCCCTCTGTTGCCAAAATAAAAAGAAAAGGCACAAGCGGATCACCTTGTCTTACTCCTCTTTTAACCCCTAATTCCTCTAATGGCGAACCATTGACTAATATAGATGTTGATGATGATTTGAGACACGCTTCTATCCATTTACACCATTTATTCCCAAATCCTATCCTTTTATGATATTCAATAAGAACCTTTAGTTAATACTATCATATGCCTTCTCGAAGTTAACTTTGAATATTAAGCTTTTCTCCTTCTGATGTTTTAAATATGTCATTGTCTCGTTTGCAACGATAACCCCATCTAGGATGTGTCTGCCTTTTATAAACGCATTTTGTGCTTCTCCGACCACGTACCCCACAACACGCTTAACCCTTTTGATAACATCAAATATTTGATACTTTTTAGTGTTAATTTTCCCCTAAAAATACTTTCAATTGTGTTATAAATACTTGAATTCGATACTTTTACGGTTATTTTATTATTTTCAAGTATAATGCAAGTATGTAACAAGAAACACATGAAAAGGACCAAAAAATGAAGAAAATACATATTCTTACGAGACTTTACGGTGTAACCCCTACGATAGTATTATGCCATAACCTATTTAAGGCAAGACACATCACCCAGCAAGATTACAGCGTAACCACACACAAGGTTTACACCATAACATTATTATTATGGAAGGCTAAGACATATGAGTCAGTATTACGGATTAACATGGACACTTGATTACGCCATACCATCCTTTAAACCTACAAAATGAAAAGTGCACGTCATCAGTTTACGGCGTAAACCCCTAAAAGGTTACGCCATAAACTATTCGAAATCTATAAATAAAGGCCTCATTCAGCCACTTTATCATCAACCATTCCACCATAGATCTAAGGGGTGATCAAGGCCTCCATAGCTCTAAGAATTCCATCAAAAGTCCAAGGGAGATCACACTTAACTTACTTTTGTATTTAATCGTTCATAAACAACTTCTATAAGAATTATGAGTTTTCCATCAATGATTATCTTTATTAATTCTTGATGTGTTGTTGCTATGAGCACCTAAGCACTTCAAGTGCTAGCCTAGTCATGAATCTACTGTTGTTATAATGTTTGTTTCTTGTTAGATCATGGTTTCGTTGGATATCCTTTTGACTGTCGTGTAACCCTAGGTTTTGGTAGTATTACGGGTGGTTTAGATCATATTAATCCTGTTATTAGATTATCACTTGAATATAGGATTAGCAGGGTACTAGGGAAGGATGATCATTCTAACCCTAGTGTAGGAACTAACCTTGTTACCGCCTCTATCACCTAATATACTTAAAAATCACAAGAACTCTTTCAGAGAGGGTTAATAATCTGCATAGGTTATTAGACTAGTTCTTGTGATAGTTGGGATTAATCAGTATGACCTGGTTGCCCTACCGTCATGACTTTCGGGGGATTCAGGATCGCAGGAATTATAAGGCAGACTAAACATATCTATTCACATATGTCGACTTTAGAAACCACTAATAAAACCATGGTGTAACATTGCATAGGAAAACATAGTTATAACGGTAGTAATGAAATGGCTAGGCTAGTATGCTTCTCTCCCTGATAAGTTCTATCTCTTTTATTTTCGCACTTTACTTTCTTGTTATTTTCATAAATCAATCTTAAAACCATTTTCAAATGTGACAATTCAAGTTAAAACTAATTAACACTTAGCTCTTAGGACGAGCTCGGATTTACCATATCTACACTACTTACGGTCGGGTTCTCTGCCCGTTAGTGCGTTTGTCACGTGAATCGAGTTTTATAAATTTAAAACTTGAATAAAATATATTTTAAAATAAAATACGCATCAAATTTTTGGCGCCTTTGCCGGGGAGCTAAAAATTAGTAATAATTTGAATTTTGTATATATTGTATTCTTTTGTAAATATTTTCTCCCAGTTTTTCTTATAAATTTTCAGATATGGGTGATGATGTAGATATCAGCGCGTATACCATAGAGCAATATCAGGTTTTAATTCAAGATAACAACAAACTGGGCATAGTGAAACCTAAGATTGGCGATGACGTCGAATTCGAGATAAATAGCAACATTATGAGGGAATTAAGACGCAAACTTTTAGCATGTACTGATGATGAAGATGCCCACGAACATGTGCGGAGGGTATTAGAGATCATAGATCTCTTCCACTTCCCTTGCGTCACTCACGATGCCGTTATGCTTATAGTATTTCCTATTACCCTCAAGGGGCAGGCCTTGAGGTGGAGAAAAAGGCTTCCAGTAGGAATGATCAATACTTGGGATCTTCTTGAGAAAAAGTTCATCTAGCAATATTGTTCACCTTTTAAAATTACCAAGAAATTAGAAGAAATTCTCAATTTCAAACAAGAGATAGACGAGACATTGTATCATACTTGGGCAAGATATAACAATCTTCTTTACAGATTTCCACAGCATGATCTGAACTGCCAACATAAGGTTTATATCTTCTACACTGGATTAGACATCTCTTCCCGTAGAATGCTCGAATCTAGAGGGTACATTCCATTAATAACACCAACTCAAGCCCTTAAATCAATACAGGTCATGCCCGACCATTCACATAATTGGTATGATGAAACAACCACTAAGAAAAAAAATCAACGATAGCCTGAATAACGCTGATGCCACTCAAGCAAGTTTCAAAGGGGCACATCTAACCAAGGAGTGTCCTCTCGAAAAAGAGGATACGGCAGTTGAGCAAAGTAAGTATATGAGATCCTTCTAAGAAACCATCATCAAATTTTGTCATGAATTAATTAAAAAACAGGTTGCGGATGATGAATGGATTAGGAAATCCATTGAAAATATGGACTCAAACATAAGGGCACTTAGAACTACAACAAAGAACCTTGATGACATCAAATAACGTCTATTTTATAGCATCATTTATACTATGTAATTAACCAATTTTGTATGATTATTGCAAAGAATTGTTACTTAATCGTTTATATTTGAGAATTGCAGTAATTATGGAGTACTTGGTGAAACTTGACTAAAAGGCACGCATTATGGAACCTTAACAAAGATATTTTGAAGATTACTGTTCTGACAACCAATACGCCGTATCCACCAAGGAAGATACGGTGTATCTGTTCCTGCACTCACCAAAGACCACGAAGGACACAAGACCAATACGCCGTATCCAGGAAAGGCAATACGCCGTATTCAAGCTATATGGGAATAAAATATTCTAGAAGATATCAAACGTGGTCCCTACTCTAAGAAACTCCAATACGCCGTATCCAAGACATTGGATACGCCGTATCGACACCGACTCCAAACCCTATAAATACAAAACTCAAAAACGAGTTTTAAGTGTGCTAAATCATATTCTCAATACCTAAGCCACAAAAGTCGATTTCAGAGGAGAAAAAGAGCAGAAGAGGTCTCGCAACGCATTCCAATCCATAGGAGACAACGTGTAATTTCTTATACTTTTGTAATCGTTTAGTTTTTGGTATCATTCGTTAACTCGGTTAGTTTACCTTGGCTAAGCCATTACTCTTGTATTAATTATGATGTTTGAAGGCTAATACCTTCGGGTATTAGCCATTATTATGAAGATTTAAATATTTGGATTTGTTTATATCTCGATTTCTTAATTTATCGTTGTATGCTTGTTTATGTTTATCAATTTATACTTGTTTACGTGCTTTTGTATGCGACCTATCATTCAACTGGATCTAGTGATACAGACCAATTAATTTAGATGCCGGGATAGCTCCCCATATATTAATTTATACATCTAGAATCATAAGATTACAAATATTGTCCTGCTAAAATCGTGCTAAGGATATGCTTCTGGCTTAACTAGTTAACAGAAATTGCCTTTGGTTTATTGAACAAGTTGAGTAGCAGGTGAACCTAGATAATTTAACATATAACGTTATGATTCTATTGGATAGTTGGACAAGTGGACTACTAGTGTATAAATCGTCATTAAGCAGTAAGTGGGTAAATTCTCTATGAGCTAGGGTTTAACAAGATCACCATTGCTTTAATCCCTAAGATAGATTATAATCAGCCAATAAGGATACTTTATACGGATGCTTTAATTGTGACAAAATTAACATGTCTAGGCCTTAGGATAAAGTCTCGCCTAAGTCAAAGAATGATATGCCACCTCGAGATAAGTAATCATTGCACTTAATAAACAAACCAACCTTCTAATCGGATTAATGATGGCTAATACAGTTTTATATTATAAGGCTTGACCACTCTTTTATCTTCTATTAATTTGCTTGTGTGGGTTAAAGTGTCTTGAATTGATTGTAGTCACCACCAAACCCGTGCCTGTCTATCGGGCTGAAACCCCCTTTTTACCTATTAGAATTAGGATTAGAACTAACATAGGATTAGCATAGGTTTGACTTAGATTAGAATTAACTTAGATTAGTAAACCAAAATATTAATAAATTGAGAGATTTAACCTCGCATTAAGTATTCGACACCCTACTTACCATGAATCTACCACCGTCCGGGTACACTGCCCGTTAAAGTGTTGTTTTTGGTTAAGTCGGAAAAATATAAATTTAAAACTTGAAACATAAAAATATACACCATACAACGACGACACATCAAGTTTTTGGCGCCGCTGCCGGGGAGTGAAAATTAATCTTAATTTTTATTTGATATTTTGGTTTTTAGCAATAGATTAGATCCAACCCTTAGGAGTAGTGTAAATTAGATTAGTGTATATTCTTATATATTCTATATATTTTGTATATTTGTTAGTTTAATTGTTTACTTGTATATTTTTGTGTGTTTAAATGTTTTCCTAATACACTGTTATGGTCGATAACTCGATACGGCGTATCCACTTCCATTGGATACGACGTATCCAACTTTCTGTCCAATACAGCGTATTCACTCAAAAGATTAATACGGCGTATTCACTTTAATTGAATACGGCGTATCGATCATTTGAAACAAAATCAGAATCAAAGTTTTCATATTTGATTTTCGTGCTAAAAATTTTTCTATCTTTCTTCAGAGCAAATCCTGCTGATATTTTTACCTTTGTTACAGGAAGTACTTATCAAAGCTAGTAGACTAAAGAAAATACCATTTGAAGTCATGGCAGAACTAATTTTAGAGAAATACATGGAAAAAGCTTAAATATTACTATTCTGGGATTACAAGTATTACTGTTAACGGGAAAAATGCTTATGAGTTGAAAGGAAAATTCTTGGATGATTTGCACAAGAATGCTTTTGTGGAACAAACAGGCAAGGACGCAATTTGGCATATTGAATACTAACCTAAAAAATTATGAGACCAATCAGAATTACAATGTAGATCATGATAATATGAGAATTTGTTGGTTTTACCCTTCTTATTGCGTTGGAGGTGCACGAAGATGGTTTGATAGAACCAAAGAATCAATAACTTGTTGGGTCGACTTAACTGCTAGATTTTTTGGGAAATACTACCCACCTTCTCACATCAAGGGAAATAACACTCCCGTAATAAAATGGGACCCAACCAATCTAAGATTCGAAGGCTGGTTGGCTACAAAGTTCGTAAACTATAAAACGATGGATATATTCACCAAAGAAGCTTTGTGGGATTACTGGAAAATGGATGGTGATGAAATTAAGGTAATCTGATGATGAAATTTATGATCTTATGGAGTACTGGAGTATAGTGCACTAGCAAGGAAAGACAATGCCCAAAAGTTTAACCAAGGAAATTTTGGAGGAACTACAAATGAATGCATACCACGGATGGATTGATGAAGACGTGATGGACCACATTGCTAAGGTACTTGAAATGATTAATTTAATCTACATTCCTGGTGTGGACTCCCATCAACTGCAAATGAAAATCTTTCTTCTCTCGCTGACTGATGACACAAAATAATGGTGTATAAATGAGAGGGAAGGAAAAATCACCGTTTGGGAAGAACTTGTTGAGAAATTTTTCTATACATTTTATCCCAAATCATACGATGGAAAAGAAGAAATGTTAGACGAAGGAGACAACTGGGGAATTGATCCACTTGAATTCATATCACGAGTAAATTCATCATTTGATAAACATATGAAAATAGATGGAAGAACTAAAAAAGTATTGTTCCATGCTTGGATGAACGGGAGTTGGAATAAGAGACGAATGGATGACATCATCTTGAGTAATAACAATACTACTACTGACTCGTTCTTTAAACCTTATCTGATAACAAGTGGAAAGAGCGACATTGAAAAGGAAAATAAACAAAGTTAGACGAAGCGCAAATATAGCAATACATCTAAATCTATTGATGAACAACCTAACAAAATAATGTGCAAAGCAGAAAAGTTTGAAGCTATTCAGTACTCGCTTGGACCCAACGAAGAATATATTGTTATAAGAAGATATGAATATGATATTTGGGAGAGAACGACGATAATATGTCCAAAATCTACCAAGATATTTTTTAGAAAAAGGACAACGGATGGAAGGTGACGCGCACCAAATAACTATGAAAGAAGAAGCAGAAAGAAAATTCTAACTTAAAGACTTCGTTGTAAACAATAGTGCTTCCCGGGAGATAACCCGGATTGTTATTTAATTTTATCAAGTCTGTCTTCCCAGACATCAATAGGCATATCCGCTCCATACCATACGGCGTATTGATTGTCTGGACATTATCAGTCTTTATTTTTCTATGCACTTTAAAAATATTATTGTCCGTTCTGGCAATACGGCGTATTCATGCACATGATACGGCGTATCACCAGACTGACTCGTATTTAGTTTGTTTAGTTTAGTTTCAATTAACCGTAGGTACCAAGATAGGAATGCACGTTTTTCCTATTTTTATACAGGACCTCGCGAAAGAAATATCGACGAATATTGGTGGAGAATTTATGAATCTGGAGATCTTAAAGTGTTGGAGTCTTAAAAACTCAAGACGGCTGTTCGACACAAATTCTTGCTAATAAACTCAACATGGAGAATCTACCGAGCAAATATCAGGGGAGTTTCTCATTCTAATTCTTTTAAATTCTCGTATTTAATGTTTTATCTATACAATGAGGACGTTGTATAATTCAAGTGGGGGATGAGAATTAGAATGATACTTGTCCTATTTTTCACACATAAAAAGCTTAAATTATGCTTAAATTTAAAAAAAATCAAGCATACTTTTGTGAAATTATTTGATACATAACCCGCACACAATAATTCTTATTAGATATTGTGAGGATTTAACCTATCCGTTTCCAAATATTTACCTAAATTCCACAAAAATATGAGTGTGCCGGTGATGTAGTAGACTTTAAAACTTGGCTTGGTATATCTATTCGAGATCACAGTGATGAGTACTATGGATTTAGATGGAGTAACTTGTTTAAATTGGTAAATTTTAGGATTACACCCAAAACGCCTTTACATGTTGTTTATTAACTAACTACACTGGTTAGTTAACCCCCATATAAACCCTTTGTTTACTCTTATTTTAAGAGTAAGATACCCCTAAAACAACTCGTAGAGCCAATCCTTTAGGAATTACACCAACTAGTTTATTTCGTTACACCTTTACACCTTAGCATATCCTGTTAGATTAAGTTTGTTTTACAGTTGCTAGTTGCTTAAAGTGTAAAGTATGTATTTCCCGAGTCTTGTGTCAATTTTGGTACGGTTGGAAGAATTTTGCACATCGCAAATAGGAATGTATAAAGTAGTCAAAACTCATGTATTTTTACTACCATCGCAATTAATGGTACGTCCGAAGAATGAAGAATTATCAAAGGAATTATCCGGAATTATTATGACCGTGAAGATGGTGAAACTACTCCGAGTTTCGTATATAGTTAGATGAAAAAAAATCAAAAAAATTAGAAAAATTGCAACAAAAAAAGAGAAGGAAAGTTTGAAGATAATCATTTTGCAATTACCGAAGGAATTACACGATGGATCGATTATTCGTTGATACGTCTTTAAAGTCAACGATGTAGAGTATTGTATAAAGTGGAAGATATCGCCACTTGCCTTGTAAAGTATGTAAAGTATGGGATAATGGGAAGTTGACCGTTACGAGAACGCCAACTTAGGTTGTTGTTTTTTTATCTATGATCAAGGTATTGTAAATAGTTGTGTCTTTATCATGGTAACGGTCAGGAAAAAGTGTCTAGCAACTTGTATCTTAGACTTAATTTATTTTTTTTATAATTTTTATTTAACAACAATTTATTTCCCTTTCCTAATCATTAACCATGGGTCTTACGCGAATGAGGATGTGATCGAGCATGCATGTATATTCCGTTGTTACGGCCATGTATGCATGTCTTAGCTGCCTTGTTGGTTTATTACTATTGGTGAAAGTGAGAAGATCCATAACCTATATTACTCTACTAGTCCTACTCTTTAGCTTATAGGAGGTGGGAGTGAGCAGTCACATGTGTCTATCCCGTCGTTACGGGTGTGTATGTATGGTCTTTGTCGCCCTCCTGGAATATTGGTGTTGATAAAGATTAGTTAGAGTAATCAACCCTAAACCTTATAACAAAAACCCATATTTACCTTTATAAACTTGTTACTCCTTAACTCTAGTGGTAGAGATGTGTATCCTTTCCAAGCTTATGATAGCATACTCGTCACGACCGAGCAATTGAGCGAATTAGTTACATGTTACCACATAGATTAGTTGAGTGATTTGAGTGTTTTCATCTTTCTATTTCATGAGGTGTTTGGTTGTGTACTTGTAATAGATCAAATAAATGCTTAACGGAAAATATCCTTAGGGATACATTTTTGTTAAACTTCTAAAGGCTACTTGAGGACAAGTAGAATTCAAGTGGGGGGATATTTGATGACATCAAATAACGTCTATTTTATAGCATCATTTATCCTATGTAATTAACCCATTTTGTATGATTATTGCAAAGAATTGTTACTTAATCGTTCATATTTGAGAATTGCAGTAATTATGGAGTACTTTGTAAAAGTTGACTAAAAGGCACGCATTCTGAAGCTTAAACGAAGATATTTTGAAGATTACTATTTTGACAACCAATACGCCGTATCCATCAAGGAAGAAATGGCGTATTTGTGCCTGCACTCACCAAAGACCACGAAGGACATAAAACCAATACGCCGTATCCAGGAAAGGAAATATGCCGTATTCAAGCTATATGAGAATAAAATATTCTAGAAGATATCAAACGTAGTCCCTACTCCAAGAAACTCTAATACGTCATATCCAAGACATTAGATACGCCGTATCGACACCGACTCCAGACGCTATAAATACAAAACTCAAAAATGAGTTTTAAGTGTGCTAAATCATATTCTCAATACCTAAACCACAAAAATCGATTTTCAAAGGAGAAAAAGAGCAGAAGAGGTTTCGCAACGCATTCCAATCCATAGGAGACAACGTGTAATTTCTTATACTTTTATAATCATTTAGTTTTTGGTATCATTCGTTAACTCGGTTAGTTTACCTTGGCTAAGCCATTACTCTTGTATTAATTATGATGTTTAAAGGCTAATACCTTTGGGTATTAGCCATTATTATGAAGATCTGAATGTTTGGTTTTGTTTATATCTTAATTTTTTAATTTATCATTGTATGCTTGTTTATGTTTATCAATTTATACTTGTTTACGTGCTTTTGTATGCGACTTATCATTCAACTGGATCTAGTGATACAGACAAGTAATCTAGATGTCGGGATAGCTCTCTATATAGTCATTTATACATCTAGAATCATAGGATCATAAATATTGTCCTGCTAAAACCGTGTTAAGGATACGCTTCTGGCTTAACTAGTTAATGGAAATTGCCTTCGGTTTATTGAACAAGTTAACTAGCAGGTGAACCTAGATAATTCAACAAATAACATGCCAGTCTCTCAAGCTAAAACCCCCTTTTACCTGTTAGAATTAGGATTAGAACTAACATAGGATTAGCATATGTTTGACTTATATTAGAATTAACTTAGATTAGTAAACCAAAATATTAATAAATTGAGAGATTTAACCTCGCTTCAAGTGTTCGACGCCCTACTTACCACGACTCTACCATCGACCGGGTACACTGCCCGTTAAAGTGTTGTTTTTTGTTAAGTTGGCAAAATATAAATTTAAAACTTGAAACATAAAAATAAACACCATACAAAGACAGCACATCAAACCTGCAGGAAAAAGCTTATCAATTAACCCAGACAGTCCTCACTAATACAGGTGAAAAAGTCAAGGCAAGAACGACAATGGGTAAGGGAAACATGAAGGATCTGGTTCCTCGTGACTTACTACCTATGTCGTTTCTAGGACATTTGAAAGAACAAATATGTAGCTCTTATAGAACTCACGAAACTATTTGCATGATTGAAAATCCTAGGGAAGTTCATATACTGAAGGCACAGAAGGAGGAAGGGGACATGGATGTCGGTTGGGACATTACAGTCGAGGATGTAGAAAGGCTTAGGCAATTTCTCACACCTACCATACACACTTTACCTAATCTTGAACCTGTAGGGCAACCATATATGTCGACCAGTCCATGATAAAGAGGAAACTGTAAGGGAAGAGGAACAGGATTATGATATCCCTCTACATGATAGGGTGATGCAACCTTTGACCCTTCAGACAGTTCACATCACACCGCCCGATGATGATTATGTAGCACCGGCTACTAGTCCTACTTTTGATAAGTAATTGAATGATTCGAAAAGGAGTGTTTTGATATTACCAAGGTTGCCGAAATGGCAGATGGTGACCCTGTTAAAGATATAAATGAGCTCTCAGATATAATAAAGTCATCTGATTTTGAGACCTTCATTCGGAAATTACTACACCAAGTAAGCCAATCATCACACGAAACCGGCAAGATAAAACGGGAAATGAAATCTCATTAGTGGAATGGTTCTAATTTATCATATCCTTACCCAGTACTAAATTTACACCATCATGGTGTTCACTGCTACTCTCACTCGCACTTGATTTCAAGTGAGGGGAGGAACACCCTATTACTTGGCAAATAAGGGTAGAGTCAAGCTCGTGACCGAAACAAAATGGACATGTTCCTTACATTATATCAGATCCTTACCCAGTACTACAAATTTACACCATCATGGTGGTTCATCAACTCTCACTCGCACACTTGAATATCCAATGAGAGGGAGGAACACCCTATCTACGATATTGGCAAATAAAGGGTAGAGTCAAGCCTCGTGAATCCAAACAAAAAACACGCCTTTCGTGGGAGGCACCCTATGCCTATATTTATGGTTTTATTTTTGATTTTAAGTTGAGTTTGCATGTTCTCACAATGAGGACTTTTTTGCAGGTCCTAGCAAAGGGAGGGCAAACTTCGAGACCTCGCTGACCCTTGTGTGGTAATATTGTTTGTTGAACAGCAGTTACGGCGAACAACTAGGTTACCCGTTCATCCTTATTCAATTAGGAGGTTAAACCTATATGAGTTCCGCATACATCATATTGAACCACAAATTTTCAAAATACCAACAAATGGGGTTCCGCCATAACATATTGAACCAAAATTTTGAAAATACCACATGATTACGGCGTAACCACCGGAGTTACGTCGTAACCTCTTTATGAAAAACATTAAAATAAAGTTTTAAAACATTTATATCTAAATGAGCTTTGTGGGTATGTTTTCTGGAATCCCTCACGAGACTTCACTCGTCCACTTAGTTTGTTTTAGTGATCACAGGGGAAAACGAGCTTTGCTCAAGATGGAGATTTTCTGGATTTCTCCATCAGCTTAATACATTTCATATGATATGAAGCAAGCCTCACGGGAGTTTTTTGTTCTAATTCTACTCTTTCCTGTTTAATTCATTTCCTTAATGTACAATAGAGACATTGTACAAAACAAGTGTAGGGATGGGAGTAGAATTATCACTTGACCTATTCTTGCCTTTGATTTTCTAGTTTTCTTTAAAAAATGGTGTCGATTTTAAAAATTTTGACATGTTTTTCTTACTAAACTAGAATTAATCTTTGCTGAATGCACATTATCCTTTATTATTACTTGGTGAGGTTTAAGCCTATTTGCCGTTTATGGAGATGGTGAGGTATGTAGAAGTGTGGGGCGGTGGGGGGGAGGGGGAGGGGGGGGGGGGGGGGAGGGGGGGGAAGGATGAGGGGTTTGGGTGGGTGGGGAGGGGGGGGGGGGGAAAAATAGAACGTTATATCGGGAGGAGAGGGGGGGGGGGGGGAGGGGGTATTATATGATAGTAGATTCGTAGAATTGATTTTTTTAATTTTGTTAATAGGTAAATTTAAAAAAATCGAATTTAGGTCTGAGGCAAAAAAATATAGACAGATCATTTAAAACATGAGAGACAAAAACCAAATAAAAAAATATAAAAATTATGTATTAGAAGCACAATAAAAGAAATAAATTAAACTGGACCCAATACCGCCCCCAGATCTAGTACCTCTCCACTCCTAGGACCACCAACTCCCCACAACCCGATTCAGTTACAAAACGTAACAACTAAATCATGCGCACACCCATTCCTACCCCACTAAGAAAGTTGAATGCATTTGCGAATCACCACACCACAAACTGTCTCTAAACACGCCGCGAATGCCCCAAAATACAGCCCACCCCCAACCAGACAAAACAAATCCCCACTGTATTAATCTCCATTCCCTCATCCCCACCCCCACTCCGAAAAGCCCGCCAAATAGACCCCTTGCCTCTCTCCACCACGACCAGCATCTTCCCCCCCGCCCAACCCACAACGCCCCCTACAGCATATCCACTTACCCGCACAGCCTCCCGAACCCCAACAATCCCGAAATCCTCAACCAACTTAGTCCTCATGCCCTCCGTCACGCCCACCATCAACCTCGCGTATGACATCAAAGTCTTCCACCTTCCTCACCTCTACCCCTAACTCCAAGCCCCACACAACACCCATCAAAAAGAAAAAAGAAACGTGTACCCCAACACTCAATATAGATAAAATTATATCAAAGCAGTTCCAATCGAAATATTTCTCGTTAACACCAGTTTCGCCTTACCCGAAACCCTGCTACGTCATCTAAATTATCCTTGGTTGTTGAAATTATACGTAGACTTACCTAATCATGGGTTCAGGCAAAAATAGACGAATTGAAGATTGAGAAACTTTCGAGTTACAAGAACAAAATTATTATGAAACATAGATAAGACCCCCCCCTGTATTTAAACACTTTCATATACTGTTTATACTCAACAGTGAGGATATATGCGATAATGTAAAAACTTATACATGAGTATTATAAGACAGAAATAAGGATAAATGTAGTTGACAACTATAACGCCCCCTAGTGATCGTAACTCCCGATGTTAGGTGTACTATGTTATAAAACCAACTAAGTAAAAAGGCCGGTGCCAACAACAAACCACCTAGATGATTATATGAAGGATGGTGCAAACTAAATGCCGTCTAAAAGTATAAAGGTTCGTGGCACACTAATAAGCCAACCCAGTGAAGAAACTGGGACTTAACACGCTAGACGTAAAACGTATCGACAACATGACTCTCATTATTAGCTAACCCCCATACAACGATGATATATCAGAATTTTCGCACAACTTGAAAGACTTGGACAATAGAGGCGACAAGTAGGCCGTTATGATAGACCTAAAAAACTAAATGACCTATTTGTTTTGTGTTTGTTAACAATAACACTAATTATTTTTGGGTAAAAGGTAATTCATACTCAGTAAAATATATATACACCAAAAAAAAAGCCATTGAAGATAACAACGGATAGTACACGTGAAGTCCTAACATCCACCAGCCCCGTTACCATGGGCAAGAAACATGACCATACATAAAAAAAATGTTGGCAACAACCTACACACAGAGTGAACATGCTCTACTCTTATGACTACTAAACAGAAAGCTAGAAATAGACAAAACACAGATACTAAAAGATAACTTTTTTTGGGTAAAAGGGAATTCATACCCCGATAAAATATATTACACCAAAAAAGCATTGAAGTACAACGGATGTAGGTGAAGTCCTAACATCTCAGCCCGTTACATGGGCAAAAACAATGCACACAAAAACGTTGTGCAACAACTAACACAAGAGTGACATGCTACTCTTATGACTACTAAACGAAGCTGGAAATAAAAACAAGAATACAAAAAGATAATGAATGATATGCTTATTTCCAACTTGTACGTTACTTCTAATCCCTCATATAGCTAAACCATAGTAGAAAGACATGTGCTGTCCAAAACAGCATCTTTATGCATCCAAAACACGACTAGGTTTCGGCTCCATACACTACCAGCTATAGGAGAGAGACATGGTGGTACTATGATCAATAAAGAAACACACCACCACAATAGAAACAAAAGTTCCTACGCCGATGTATACATGACAAGATATCAAGCCCACATCAGCTTCATAAGCAGCGATCAACCAAACAGAAACCATGCACCATCCATGACTAGACATCGACTTTAGAACATTCATAGAGGATAGGAATAACACCAAAAGTGTTATGACAAGCTGCATTATAACAAAAAGCCATAGGTCTTCATCAAAATATAAGTGTAAGATAAGTATACCATGGTAAAAAATAGCCCATCATAAAAGATAACGGCTGTAATAAGGATTCACGCATGACATAGCTCAAATCCTACTTCCAAGAGCACTCGGCACCGATATGTACCTAAAGTACCCCAAAGCTACAAACCCCAAACATGAGTCCCCCCATAGATACGGTTTAATAACCAGCAAATCATGTGACAGCCACATGATATCAATACCCTAACAAAAAGAATAGGGTTTCTTCCATCTCTCTTGCAAACCCACAGCCACCAACATATCAACGGTACAAACCGACCACCACTTTATACGAACCATCTATGAACCCTAAAGATAGGACTACATACATGATTATACACCAAGTCAACGCCATGATTGATCCGAAAAGTATACAAACAGGCTGTGATCAATCATCCATGCCCGAAATCACCGAAACCCTAAAATTAGAGTGATACACCGAAACCTTACCAAGGGCTCAAAGGATCTATGAGTGACTTCAAAAACATAAACGAAACCCTAGATGGATTCACGTTGCGCAGAGATCAACCCAACTCCAAAACGACACCAGAAGAATAGACAGTCAAAGAAACCCTAAAAATTAGGGTTTGGTATCGATTGGTGAAAAGACGGCTGCATATAAACACAACCCGATTGGAAACACGATCTGATATGGTTAAATCGTGACCCAACATACCACACGAAACCTTAATATGAAACATTAAGACGGAACCCTAAAAAATTAGGGTTATCTTAACACCAATTAAATGTGTATCCCATGTCCATCCTAACCTCTACATCACCCAATAAACTTGTGTTATGTCACCCATGTTGCCTTTAAGAATTTTTTAGACCCTAACTCAAACTGGTGCATATTTGTGTACTCTCCAAGCTTATGATAGAATACATGCTACGACTGTGCGGATGAGCGATCACCCCGAAAATGAACACTTAGACTAGTTGAGAGTTGAGTGATTTTTTATCCCCTTTTCGTGAGGTGTTCGACTTTGATGTTTCTAGCATAATTCTTTTATAGATTTATTTCTTTGAGTTAAATCAAAGAAATATTTTTATAAACTATTCTAACAAGTCTACTTGAGGGCAAGCAGAAATAAAGTGGGTAGATATTTGATAACATCAAATATTTGATACTTTTTAATGTCAGTTTTCCCCTAAAAATACTTGCAATTGTCTTATAAATACTTGAATTCGATACTTTTACGGTTATTTCGTTATTTTTAGGTAAAATGCAAGTATGTAACAAGAAACACAGGAAAAGGACCAAAAAATAAAGAAAACACGGATTCTTACTAGACTTTACGGCGTAACCCCTACGATAGTGTTACGCCGTAACCTATTCAAGGCAAGACACGCACCCAGCAAGATTATGGCGTAACCACATGCAAGGTTTACGCCGTAACATTATTATTATAGAAGGCTAAGACATCTGAGTCAGTATTACGACATAACATGGACACTTGATTATGCCATAACATCCTTTAAACCTACAAGATGGAAAGTGCACGTCTGTAGTTACGACGTAAACCCCTAAAAGGTTACGCCGTAAACTATTTAAAATCTATAAACTCATTCAGCCACTTTATCATCACAAATTCCACCATAGATCTAAGAGGTGATCAAGGCCTCCATAGCTCAAATAATTCTACCATAAGTCCAAGGGAGATTCAAGTGCTAGACTAGTCATGAATCTACTGTTGTTATAATGTTTGTTTCCTGTTAGATCATGGTTTCATTGGATATCCATGACTATCTTTATTAATTCTTGTTGTGTTGTTGCTACGAGCAGCTAAGCATTTCAAGTGCTAGACTAGTCATGAATCTACTGTTGTTATAATGTTTGTTTCCTGTTAGATCATGGTTTCATTGGATATCCTTTTGACTATCATGTCACCTTGGGTTTTGGTAGTATTTCGGATGGTTTAGATCATGTTAATCATATTATTAGATTACCACTTGAACATGGGATTAGCAGGGTACTAGGGAAGGATGATCATTCTACCCATAGTGTAGGAACTAACCCTATTACCGCCTCTATCACCTAATATATTTAAGAAGCACATGAACTCTTTCAGAGAGGGTTAATAATCTGCATAGGTTATTAGACTAGTTCTTGGGATATTTGAGATTAATCACTATGACCTAGTTTCCCTACCTTCATGACTTTCGGGGGATTCGGGATCGCAGGAATTATAGGACAGACTAAAGATATCTATTCAGGTTTGTCAACTTTAGAAACAACTTATGAAACCATGGTGTAACATTGCACATGAAAACATAGTTATAACGGTAGTAATGAAATGGCTAGGCTAGCATGCTTCTCTCCTGATAACTTCTATCTCTTTTACTTTTCGCACTTTACTTTCTTGTTATTTTCATAAATCAATCTTAAAACAATTTTCAAATGTGACAACTCAAATTAAAACTAATTAACACTTAGCTCTTAAGACGACCTCGGATTTACCATCTCTACACTATTCATGATCGAGTTCTTTGCCCGTTAGTGCGTTTTTCAGGTGAATCGAGTTTTATAAATTTAAAACTTGAATAAAATATATTTTAAAATAAAATACGCATCACCTTTTCGCCAAAAATTTTGTAATAATTTTATAGTAGCTGTCGATTAGACTAATGGGACGAAAATCACCCAGATCGATAGCGTCGTTCCTCTTAGGAATTATGGTGATAAAAGAGGCATTATATCCCTTTGAAATATCCATAGACTCCCAGAACCACTTGATCGCCCGCACGAGATAGTTTTTGATGATATCCCAAGTTTTCCTAATGAACTTAAATTAAATCAATTTGGGCTTGGGACTTTGTCCCCACCATAACCGCGAATTTCTTCCCATATTTCTATTTCATCAATCACTCTTTCAAGACTGCGTGCATCCTTGACTGATATATTTTCTACCCTATTACAACAGAATCTTGGCCTCATTCTCACTCTTTCAGAAAATAAGGTTTTGTAATGTCTAACCATCTCTGTTTTGATTATCTTACGTTCTTCGCACCATAGTCCGTTCACCACGAGCCCACGTATGTTAAACTTATTATTCTTCCTTTTCATGTACGAGTGAAAAAACTTGGTATTTTGATGTGGAGGTTGTGAAGACTTCACAAAAAGCTTTATAATTCCCTAGGCAGAGTACCTAACCGTTGTAGTGTAGTAAGGCAAGACTCGGGGGTTGTTATCATTCTCTAAGGGAATAGGTTAGGAAGGCTCAAACAGAATTCTAAGGGGTTGAGAGAAGATTCTTTTTGTGTTTTTATATTTTTAAGAAAGCAAGTAAATATCATGGTTTTG
>BQNB010027950.1:42826-57125 GCA_026074375.1 Tanacetum coccineum
CACTAAAAGACGAAATACACTAAAAGACAAAATACACTAAAAGACAAAATATTTTCGAAGATGTTTCAAAATTTCGAGACTTGTCAAAACTTATAACTTTCGAAAGTACGTTTTGAAAAGAATACGCCGTGTCTACTCATGCTCGGATGATCAGCTCTTACGTTAAGCGTTATTCGTTGTACATCATTCTTAAACGACAATTATATGCTAGGTTGTCGCTAGGACCATGAGATTCGTCTTCATTTGATTGATTTCTTTTGATCCACAACTCGCATAAGGTGAGTTCATAGCCTCGCACTTTTACTTGTTTTGAATAAATATTTTATAACTTTGGGGTGAGAAACATTGCTTGTTTTTAAAAATCGGACACAAGTACTTTCGTGAGAATTTTCCCTGTTTGCGTGTTGCCTAAGTAGCACTAGACCTCCTATTGCCCAAAACTATCATGAACCGTTAGTTACCTCTAACCAATCTCGGATTGGTTAAGTGAGCGCGAGTGAATCAATAGATCTATTGGGACTAATTATCCCTATCCGGGTAAGTCGCACTTACTACCCACGGGTCGCCCGATTAAACGGATATATGTCATGTCGATTTTTGAACAGGAAATCTTAGGTCGAATTTCCTCTAGGGCAATGCAACTTATAACTATTTGAAAACTATGTCTCAGAATTAACATCGGTGTCCTGAACTTAGTGCAACGTAAATATCTTTTATGTGAAGTTGTATTTGTTATAACTGTCACATGCCTGTAAAAATCTTGTAGTCCACTGTTACATCAAATTAAACCTATGAATTCACTCAACTTTATGTTGACCGTTTTAAGCATGTTTTTCTCAGGTGCTTAGCTTGGAAGTTATCGCTTGATTTAGGTGAAGTCTTGCTTGGACCAGTCACCCGTTTTAAATTATGATTAAATACCGTTGACGATTTCAAACTTTATTAAAGCTTCCGCATGTTTCTATTTGAATCTTTGAGATGATGTAAAACTGATTATTATTTTATCTTAAGCAACAGTGTTTATTTTTAAACATACCCTTGGAGGTCGTTCTTTATGCTTTGTACTTGATATATTCAGTAAAGTCACGCCTTCGGACACGTATTCCGCCCAGGCCCCGTCTGGAGGTGTAACAGACACGGTCTTGTTCGAGGTCTCCCTAAGCTAAAATTTGAAAAGGATCATCTGTGTTCTGCGTGTGCAATGGGAAAAAGTAAGAAGAAACCCCACAAACCTAAATCTGAAGACACCAATCAAGAAAAACTGTATCTCTTGCACATGGATCCTTATGGACCAATGCGTTTCGCAAGTGTTAATGGAAATAAGTAAATCCTCGTCATTGTTGATGATTACTCTCAATTTACATGGGTAAAGTGCTTAAGGTCAAAAGATGAAACTCCATATTTCATAATCAAGTTTCTCAAGATGATCCAAGTGCGGCTTAAAGTACCTGTCCGACGAATCAGAACAAATAATGGAACTGAATTTGTTAATCAAACTTTGCGTGAATATTATGAGAAGGTTGGCATCTCTCATGAAACATATGTTGCTCGCTCTCCACAGTAAAATGGTGTCGTTGAAAGACGTAATCGTACGCTAATTGAAGCTGCTCGCACAATGTTAATTTATGCAAAAGCTCCGTTATTTTTATGGGCAGAAGCAGTTGCTACCGCATGTTATACCCAAAATCGTTCCATCATACGTCTTCGTCACGGCAAAACACCATATGAGCTTTTACATGACAAACTTCCTGACTTATCATTTTTCCACGTCTTTGGTGCACTTTGTTATCCGATAAATGATAGCGAGAACTTGGGAAAGTTACAACCGAAAGCTGATATTGGTATTTTCATTGGCTATGCACCCACAAAGAAAGCATTTTAAATTTACAACCGACGTACCAGACGAATCATCGAAACAATTCATGTAGATTTTGATGAGCCGACAGCAATGGCTTCTGAACACGGCAGTTTAGAACCCGCACTTCATGAAATGACTCATGCAACAATCAGTTTAGGGCTCGTGCCAAACCCTCCTCCTTCAACATCGTTTGTACCACCTTCAAGAACTGATTGGGATATTTTTTTTCAACCACTATTTGATAAATTACTCAACCCCCCATCAAGTGTTGATCACCCAGCCCCTAAAGTTATTGCTCCAATTGCTGAAGTAGTTGCTCAAGAACCCACTGCCTCAACCGATTCACCTTCCTCAATAATTGTTGACCAAGATGCACCATCACCTAGTAACTCACAAACAACACCTGAAACTCAATCTCCTGTCAATTCTAATGATGTTGAAGAAGAGAATCACGACTTAGATGTTGCACACATGAATAGCGATCCATTCTTTGGCATTCTAATTCCAGAAAACGACTCTGAAGCATCTTCTTCTTCGGACGTTATTCCCACCATTGTGCACACGGCTGCTCCTAATTCAGAACACGTTACCAAATAGACCAAGGATCATCTTTTAGACAACATCATCGGTAAACTCGAAAGACCTGTTTCCACAAGACTTCAACTCCACGAACAAGCCTTATTTTGTTACTACGATGCCTTTCTCACATCAGTTGAACCAAAGAACTATAAAGACGCATTAACTCAAGCATGTTGGATTGAAGCAATGCAAGAGGAGCTTAATGAATTTGAACGTCTTGAAGTCTGAGAACTCGTTCCTCGTCCAGATAAAGTGATGGCTATTACTTTAAAATGGATCTACAAGGTGAAACTTGATGAATTAGGAGGAATTCTGATGAATTAGGTACAAATCTATGTTGACGATATAATCTTTGCGTCTACTACACCTGAACTATGCGACCAATTTTAAAAAATAATGTGTTTAAAGTTTAAGATGTCGATGATGGATAAAATATTATTTTTTCTAAGACTACAGATTTCACAAAGTCCCAGAGTCATCTTTTTAAACCAGTCTAAATATGCTCTAGAATCTTTGAAAAAATATGGTATAGAATCTAGTGATCCCGTGGATACTCCCATGGTGGAGAAATCCAAACTGGATGAATATACACAAGGAAAAGCCGTTGACCTTACACACTATCGTGGAATGGTGGGCACCCTTATGTATCTCATAGCCAGTAGACCAGACCTTACATTTGTTGTATGCATGTGTGCCCGGTATCATGCAAAGCCTACTGAAAAGCACTTACATGTTGTAAAAATAATTTTTAAATACCTAAGAGGAACCGTTAATAGGGGACTCTGGCATCCAAATGATACTTCTATTGCTCTAATAGCTTATGCAGGCGCTGATCATGCGGGTTGCCAAGATACTAGACGAAGTACATCTGGAAGCATGCAATTATTGGGAGAAAGACTTGTTAGATGGTCATCAAAAAGGCAGAAAAGTATCCAGTATGAAAGCTGAATATATAGCCTTGTCAGACTGTTGTGATCAAGTCCTGTGGATGAGATCATAACTTACCGACTATGGCCTTGGATTCAATAAAATTCCAATGTACTGTGATAACAAAAGCGCTATTGTCTTATGCTGCAACAATGTTCAACATTCGCGATCAAAACATATTGACATCAGATTCCACTTCATAAAAGAGCAAGGTGAGAACGGAGTAGTAGAGCTTTACTTTGTCAATACAGAGTATCAGCTAGCAGACATCTTCACTAAAGCCCTTGGCAGAGAAAGAATTGAATTTCTTATTAACAAGCTGGGAATGCGAAGTTTTATGCCGGAGACCCTAAAACAATTGGCAGATGAAACTGAAGCATAGTGGTGGTACCTATTCAAATATCATGTATATAATATGTATATATATATATATATATATTAAAAACCAGAAAAACCAAAAAGATTTTTCATTTTCAGAAAACCTTTATAAAAACAAAATACAAAAATCTAAAATCTTAAAAACCAAAGAAAAAAATTAAAAAATGAGAAAAATATAAAAAGATGTAATAATTGCATGTCTTCTGAAAATCGATAACATTTACGGTCTTAGAAATATCATTTAATAATGATACGAGGCTGTAAATGAATATTACTTGAGTTCGAAGAGATGTTCCAAATTGTTTTCAAACATGCCAAATGGCTACAGTTATTTCAGATGTAACCCGGTCATATCTTAAAGGCAAGTATTTCAAAAAGATATCTCGACCTCTCAACGGAATTTACTTCTCGGGCATGGTCTACATCAATGTCCGTGAAAAGGCTTGTGTTTACTTTTTGCTTCTCAACCCGTGCTTCCTATGTTTACATACCGTTGTACGTGGTTCAGGTGAACTTATGTGTGACAATAAGAGAAATCTTATTTGCTTTGGTGTTTGTTTTTCAAAATAAAACATTGTTTCATCAGAAAATACGACATTTGACCACTCAAACAAGGACTACTGCTTTTTAAATAGAAAATGGGTCATTGTTTGAAGGGGGAGAAAATGTCCAAATATCTTTTCATATTAAAATATGATTAAAGGGAAAAAGGTTTTTATACAATAACGGAATATCAATTTCGTTAGGAAAGTTAATTAGTTTATGCTTATGTGTGCTCTATATGTTATGGTTTATGACTTTAGGAGGCGTAAAAGTTGCCAAAAAAGGTTTTTAGGAATGTTAGTTAAAAACATTAGGGACTATGTGTGCCAATTGTTAAACTATATTTCCCTAATAAAACTAAATGGTGAAAAATAAAAGGCATATGAAACCACAGGGCGCGAATGTGTCAAAAACCATATTTGTTTCATAACATCACCCACCCCGTCACTTTTCACACACAAAACACACACTTAACAAACCACCCATCCCTCACACGATCGTCATCCTCCAATCCATCATTTCAAGTTGATTTCAAGCCTAAGGTAAAACTAAAAACATGTTCTACACATCCCATTCATCTCATACCTAGAAAGAATTTTGATTTCCACCATTTTTGATCTCGAAGAACCCTAATTTTTAATTAGGGTTTCACAAACTCAAAGTTGTTCAAAATCTTCAAATTGTTTGAGGGGTTTTGATGATATTGGTGTTGTCGAAGCACTTGGCTGATTTAAAACAGTTTTATGTATGCTATATATAATATGTATTAGATTGATGTGATTATGGTGTTCGTGCAAAATTAGGTTTATGTGTAATATTGTACAACACCTCATGAGTTTTGTGTTCGGGAGCTTAATACGAATTTTTAATCTGTTTATGTGTTCATATCACATCATGTTTGTGGTTCTTTGATTTTAAATCGTGCTCACAGTGCTTTAAGAAATTGCTCGTTTTTTGTTCTCTCTGATTGTCTGTGACTTAAATTTGTTATTTTAGTGTTTAAATGTATCTTTAAATATGATGCTAAGGAACATGTGTGATTGGTTAAAATGACTTGTTTTGAAATGTTAAAAATGAACCGAACAACCCGTTGTCTTTGGAAACCGAACAACTTACTCTGTTTTAGAACCGAACAACTAGTGTTAGTAGGAACCGAACAACTCTGTTGTTTTAAGGAACCGAACAACTCTCTAGTTTTTAAGGAAACCGAACAACTCTGTTGTTATAAGGAAACCAAAAAAAACTCTGCTTTTATATACGGATTCCCGAACAACTCGGTTGTTAGAAGGAACCGAGCAACTCTGTTATTATAAGGAACCGAACAACTCTGTAGTTAGAAGGAACCAAACAACTATGTTGTTATAAGAAACCAAACAACTCTGTAGTTAGAAGGAACCGAACAACTCTGAAGTTAATAGGAACCGAATAACTCATTTGCTCATAAGGAACCAAACAACTCTGTAGTTAATAGGAATTACGGACAAAAACTACAATAGCAATAAGGAACTGAAAAACTCATTTGTTAATAGGAACTGAACAACTTTATAGTTATAAGGAACCGAACAACTCATTTGCTAATAGGAACCAAACAACTCATGTGTTTTAAGGAACCGAACAACGTGACTTTAAGGAACCGAACAACTAGTTTATTAAGGAACAGAAGAACTAGTTTTTCCTTTGAAATCAGTTTTTGTTTCAATAGACCTAAAACACTTAAGATCAAATTTCCTATATAAAAGGCGATTTAGAAACTTAATTAGGGAGTTAATTAAACTTGGTTAATTATACACTCTAAAACAAGTTAAGTTAGCTTAAGTTGTCAGTCTTAAAAGGATCGATCTTAATAAGTGCAAAAAGTCTTAAAGTTCCTAAATTCTTAAGAAAATTTCACATCATGGAATCAACTCAAAGGCTCTATTGAAAGATCTTATAGTATATTATTACAAAACATTAACTGTATTGTTCCATCTTTAGCAGGAAATCCATGGATAACACAAGAGCTTATTAAAAGGCACTAGATGATGAATTAGTCACCCCTGCTAATTGTCTCAAGATAGGAAAAATCAATCTTCGACTAAGCTCAAATCTCAAATCCAAGGAACCTACTCTTCAAGTGGTATTAGATGCTCTCAAAACTAGCCATTTACTAAGCATTTGAAGAATCACTACTGAGGTGCCAGAAATATACATGCAAGAATTCCTGGTCATGTCGCCAGACCACTCATTCTTCCTTTCCAGATCTGAATGGCAAAAAGTCATATCTTAACGTAGGCATACTTTAGAGACATGCTCAAAATTTGCCCTAACCTCCCTGGTCAGTAATTTGAAGAACCCCACTTGAAGAGGAGATTTTAATCTTTTATTACGAGACTTGGAAACACTGGGGAGATCAGTTTTTATCCGATGTCAACTTCATATCACAAGCATCAAACCATTGGAGATCGTTTGCGGCCATTAATCAAAAAGTGTCTAAGTGGAGGACAACTACTGCTCTAGGAATTTTCATTTGTCACGTGCTCAAATTCTTTAGGAATGTTATAACAAGACTATTGATTGATGTCTACTGCTGTGGGAAGATGGTGTATAATGTGTAGAGAACAAGATTCTAAGGAAGACAATGACATGTATTATCCACGTTTCACCAAAGTCATTGTAGGATTACTTCATGACAAGGATCATTGCAATTACAATGAGAAAAAAGATGTTTTGGCACTATGCAGGATGACTTCATGTTTACACAATAAGAGTCATTTCTAAACATAGGACACACTGTATTACGACGTTATTCTCCTCAGCACGCTGACCAACCAAAGCATGTTAGAGTCAGAAGTCTACAAGATTATCTTTGTTCTGCTACCTGGTGGAAGAAGATTCAAAACCCAAATATGGCAAATATAAAGCTGATTTCTGAATCATTCTCCCAAAAAGAAGATGCTACCACTGTTAAAAGGCAAGAGTCTCAAGACTCAGCAAAGGCTGGCTAACCTGCCTAGAAAGAAAGAGCAACATGCAAAGAATTAAGCTAAAGGTCTACTGTGTGTCTATCTGACGTTGCTGAAACAGAAGCGATCAATGAAGCTAGCCACAAAAAGAAGTTTGATAGAAACGCTAGTGGCTCAGGTGCAGATGAAGGAACTGGTAGTAAACCAGGGGTTCCTAATGTACCGACATATGGAAAAGTTGTCTTTATAATGAATCAGTGTTTTCAGTAATCACAAAAAGATTTTCAAAGACAATTCGACCACTCAGACAATGACAACAACTCTTTGAATAGAAAATGGGTCATTATTTGAGGGTGAGAAAGTGTCATCAAATAATCTTTTAAAAAACGGTCTTTCAAAATAAGTCACGAAATAAACGGATAAAGTTTTTTTTAAATGACGGATCACGATTTCAAAGGGAGTTAATTTATATTAACTACAAGAACTTTAGATGTCATTTGTTTGGAAAATAGATTGTAACAGACTTAATACTGGTAGTATAACAGTTAAGTCTGGTAGTGATAGTTAGTTCTGTTAGTATTGAGTTTATACTAGCAGTACTAAGTTAAGTCTGGCAGTACTAAGTTAGTACTGGTAGAGTTAGTACTGGTCATAGTTAGTACTGGTTAGAGTTAGTACTATTTATAGTTAAGTCTGTTTATGTAACAGGATAGTAATAGTTATCTTAGAGATATCTTAGGAGATATCTTAGGAAAGGATATGTATTATCCTTTGACGTTTGTAAAGCCCATTAGGGTTTTCCTTGGTGTATAAGAGGAACCCTAAGGCACAATGTTATGTACGTACTTTTGAGAAATATCAATAGAAGCATAGAGCTTAATAGCATTTTAGTATTGTCGTTTCTTCTTTATTCTTGTGTTAAGATTCCGCATTAACACTTGATAATTCATAGTCAGTGTCTCTCATATAGTTGATTTGGATTTATCCAAGTTATCTATAGTCTTACCAAGGCTAGTCAGATCCTAAACCAAGGACCTACAAGTGGTATCAGAGCCTTTAGAGGGACTCTGAGAAAGAAGAATCACTAGCTCACAAACAAACACTCTCCTACAATCCTTTATAAAATGTCTAACCCTGCAAATGATGATTTCTCACAACATAATGGTCGGCCCCCTTATCTTTAAGGGGGCCGCCTTTATGAATTAAGGGGGGCGCCCATCTGGTGTTTTTCAGACGACGAAAAATTTGATTTTTTACAAAAATTTGTGAGAAAAGTTGTGTTTGGTGGTCATTTTGCTGCTGTTCCATGTACAAATATATGCATGAAAATCAAGTATAGCATGTATGTTTGCAACAATGAAATAAGAATGCATAATATAAGAGCAACACTAATAATTCATAGAGATTAAAGGTCCTAAGCAAGCTAAACAAGTTCAAGTTCATCTCACTAAGTCGGGTTGTCATCACACAATTAATTAAGCATAAACATAAGTTCACATAAAGTCCTAAACATATTATTCTACTAAGCTAATCATCCTTCAACGTCTTCATTTCTTTTTCTTCCCGAAGACTCCTCGTAATGCCTTGCCAAATGATTTGAATCCACCTCTAAGTTCCTTATGCATTTGTTGTGTTTGATTGAGCAAGTCAGTTTGAGGCTCAAAGAGAATATCATCATTTTGTTCAGAAGAAGTGGGAATGTCGTATTGTTGGTAATCGAGAGGTTCAAGAGAGTTTAGGTAAGTGGTAGGAGATGGGGTACTAGCACGAGAAGCACCATCATCCTCATAATCATCTCCTTGGTGAGATGAAGATCCACGGTTATGATGGGCGGAAGTTGATGAGACGGAGTGACAGGCTTTTCTACAATCACTTCGAGGTCGACGGGCTTGTCTTAAAGCAAGTGGACGCATGACTTGTTCAATGACATCGTAGATGCCATTGTCAAGATGAGGGTAGTGTTCCATGACATGTCGAAAAAGACTTGCCAAGAACATACGATAAGGAAGATGGGCTTTAGGAGTTGCTCGTGCACTTTCAATTCTTTTAACAAAGAAATAGGCAAGATTATATTGTTGCTCGGCTAGGATGCAATATAATATATGAGCAAGGCAAGCCGGGAGGTTGGTCCCGGTATGTCACTCTAATTCTGACACCTTTCTCATAAATAAGTTCGTTCCATTCTTTTCAAGTAGTGTCTTGTTCTTTGGGTTAAGAACTTGATTTGGTGAAAGAATGACGTTTTTATGTTTGATTTTGCGGTTAAGGTCAACACGTTGAAATTGAAGAAATTGATTAATTTCTTCAGGAGTAGGAAGGTCGGTATGATATGGTCCTTCAGTTTCTTAGGAGTATGCAAAAGAACCAAGATCCCATTCGTTTGTGAATACGGCTTGGCCATTGAATGGAATTCTAAGGATTTGACCGAATTGTTGAAGGGAAAGAGTAATGAATCTATTGTGAATATGAAGGGAGATAAGAATGGAAAGTCGGAGTGCGTGTATTAGAAGAGTGAACTTGACTATAAGTCTAGATGAAACGAGGGACAATTGGCTTTATTAATTTCGTAGAGACAATTGAGAAAATGTTAGAAATACAACGTCGATGTGCACAGATGGTGTAGTAAAGTTAGATCAACAACTCTACCTAATGAATACATCGATTTCGTAGGTTTGTTGAAGTGTGTCGATAGAAGGAGATGATACCGGTTTTTGGAACTTTGGAATGTAAGAACGGGTAGAGAGGTATCCAACGTTGCTCGAGGCATGTTTGTCACCTACAAAAGAAAATTAACGAATAAAATTATTAAAAGAAAATTAAAAATTCAATAAAAAGTTTTCAAAAAACAACAAATGTGGAAAGGATTTACTTATGTCTCTTAAAAATAAAAACCTAGAAGTAATCCATACTGTTCTTTAAATTTATTTTTCACTTAATCTAGGGTGTCGAATAATATATATTAGTTATATATTTCAACATCTAGGAAATGACCCAAACACTCCCTTATCAATATAAGACTTGACTAAAATTGTCGAAAGATATACGTTAAGTTGTATATTTTGCTGACAAATATTAGTTCATCACGTATGACTGAGAATTTTTTTTTGTTTTTCGATTTTAACTAGTTTTGTAAATATACAATTATCAAAATACGCCAGGAGCTAATAGCAATATTATTTTAGATATTCTAGTCGTCGAAATAATGAAGTTGAAGGCGAGAGAAAAATACTTGACACTTTTGATTAACTTTTCGTTAAGTTAAATAAACTTAAATAATTTCCAATGATATAATTAAGTTGTCAAGATTTTTGGAGCGAGAGATGGTTTAGAGATGATTGATGAAATTTAAATGACATTTTAATTAACCTTTTCGTTAATTATAACTATACTTTGATTACTATAGGATGAAATAATCAAGTTGTCAAGCCGAGAAAGGATTCAACAAGGATTTAGTGATGTTTTCAATCAACTTCTAGTCAATTGAATATATTAATTACTTCGGATGAAATAATTAATTATCACGATTTGTGAAATGATAAATATGTGGCGATAGAATAATAGAATGGAGTTAAAACTTGATGAGAAGATTTCGATAGACATAGTTTATCTTAGATGTGTAGACGAGCCGGATGTTCATAGTCGAAGGAGTTTGTTCATCCATTAGTGTTGTGATGTCATGCCTTTTCCGGCGTTAAGATGTAAATACTAATCCTTACTTCTATGTTTTATGATTAACCTTAACTCACTTTTCTTCATCTAATGAGTTCACATTAATAGTGGGACATACGAAGATTTCCAGTTATAGAGGTATGTAGAGTAATCAAATTCAACTACGTGAGAGACGAGTAATTATGAAAAAAGATCTTTTTTATTTCTAGAAAACCACGAATGCCATTTATAGTAACTACACATTTCAATAGTTTAAATTATATTCTACTAACTATAATTTATTTGTTTATCATATACTACATGTAACATAATAATATATAGTCATTTATCATTTACCACATAATCTAAATTCTAAGAAGTTTGGAAAGAAGACATACCTTTGCCTACAATATGTTTTCTTCAACATCTTCAAGTAAGTAAGCTTTGAAGTATAAATCTTTTGGAAAACCCGTCATAAGATTTTAAGAATGTATTCACTCGTCGGATTCCAAGAAATATTAATGAACAACTCCACTTGAATGTTGTAACGACTCAACCACTTGGTCCCCAATGTCTCATGGGTCCAAAATTGTTAGTCCCGAACATATTTTGCATATGTTGCATTTGATTCGGATACATATAGGGTGGACATATTCCCCACGGAGAGAAGTTTGGTTGTTGTGAATAATTCCACATTGAATGATTATTATTAGGGTAATTTTGTCTAACTTGATCTCTCCTAGGTTGTGGTGTTTTAGACCGAAGGTGAGAGTTATTAGTTCTTTTTGGAGGAGGAGTCTTAGATCTTGTTTTAGGCTTAGTAAATCCAACTCCGGGTTTTAGAGAAGGTTTATAAAAACGTTTTACTTCGTCGTCGCTTGCAATGGGTATTTTAGTATTGTTTATAAGCATAAATTTTGGTCTTGGGCTTGAGTTTAATTCTACTACTTTTTCTTTAGACTCAACCTCTTGTGACTTTACAAAATTCACTTGTTTAGACTCACTAGTTGATCCTTTGGTAAAATTAAATCCTAGGCCGGATTTATCACCGGAAGGTTTTTGAAGATTTAACATTTTCTTAAGTGATTTACTACTATTATTAAATTGATTAAGCTTAGAAATTTCTTCCTTAAGTTTTTCATTTTCAAATATAAGGTCTTGACATATTTTGCTTTCTTCATTGACCTCTTTACCTTTTTCTAATTTAGACAATTTATTTTTTAGTTCTAGTACTTCATTTTCTAATCTATTTTTAATTTGTTTTAGTGATTTATTTTTAGCCATGACTTTTAGACCTATTTTGCATAGTCGATTATATTCACTATCTAAGTCTTTTTCATCTAACGATAGAATTCGATTTCGGAAAGTACCTCATTAGAAGCTTTAGCCATAAGACATTTTTCGTCTTTAGTTTTTCTTCTTCATCTTCGTCGCTATCACCCCATGATCCTCTAATGAAGGCTCTTTGATTATAGTTTCTTGATAGTTTTGGACACTCTCCAATGAGGTGATTTGGATCCCCACATTTAAAACATTTTCTTTCGTCTTTGCTATTTTTGTCGTCTTTGTTTCTTTGAGATTCCTTTCGTTTCTCATGTGGGTTGTCTACGGAATCTTCCTCGTCTTTGAAAAATTCTTGAAGTCTCTAATGGCCATGCGTATTCTTCACTATTGGAAAAAAAAAATCAATGATTATATAATATCCTTCAACTTACAAATGGTAGTATCTTTATCTTGTAGCTGAGTTTTCAAATCGTTATATTCAAAAAATTCTGGAATTTCGAGAGCATTTTGATTATCACAAGATTCATATTTTTGAAAAATTGCTTGATTAAGTTGTATTGGTGACTCAAGAGAAATACAGTGTCTTTCAAGTTGTAAGTATCTTTTTAAAAGATCATTAAACGCATTTTGTGATTTCAAAAGCTCGGCATCAAGATTAAAACAATTATCACAAGATTCATTTCGCTTTCTTTCCATATTTACAGATTCACCAATCAAAGACATATAATTCATCACAGTTAAAAGAACATCTTGAGACATGATTTGTTGTAATAATCGATCATTTTCTAAAAATAATTCTTTCTTAGCAATCTCCAAACATTGTTTGTCAACTGAAAACTGTTGAACAGCAGCGTCCATTTGGTCAAAAACTGTCTGTAATTCCATTATTTCATTTAGAAGATCTCTATCAAACATATTGAAGATGTCTTTTAAAGATTTTATAAATGGAATAATTTCATTGTTAAAAATAGCTTTTGTATGTTCAAACCCCCATTCACCTTCTGTACGAGCATCAAGTGTTATCCTCTTCTTCACCACATAGTCAAACTGGGCGAGGTGGAATTTAAGGGTTTTAAGGCTTGCATTCACCAAACTCACCTTAGGAGTTCATTGGGAACTTTCAATTTGACAGGTGGTTGATTATAAGATTCAATGGTAGGATTGGATATACGAAACCAGAAAGCAAGTTCAACATCTAATTCTTGTTGTGGAGTAAAACGTTTCCCAAAATCTTTAAAAAGTCTATTTAATTTTGGGGAAAACTAGAAGGGGGGTTGATTAGTTTACTAATTTTTAAATTAATGTTATGTTTATATATAAAAACTTAGATTCGACTTTATGTGATCTCAATATGTGCACAATATGAACAATACAAGTAAGTAAATAAATGATAAGTAAATATGAAAGACAAGAGATAAGAGCAAGAAAGATCAAACCACAACACAATGATTTATAGTGGTTCGGTAATGAAGCACCTCTTCGCCCTACTTCACTCCTCGAGCACCAAACTCGAGAGTTCTCTTCACTGTGTCAACAAACTCCCTTTAGGCGGAGAAAACCGTACACAACTTTGCTTATACCAATTTTTGACACTAAGCGAAATGTCGAGTTATAATCCTAGCTAGAACCAATCTATCACAACTCTTGTATGCTAATCACACCACTTTACAACACCTCACAACTTTGCTTCACTTCACGACTTCTCTTCGCTTCACAATTTATCTTTACTTCACAACTTCTCTTCTCTTCACAACCAAGACACTACTACGATCACACCAAGCTAACACTACTTACTATGATCATTACGATCTAACAATACTTTCAATGATCATCACAATCTAACTATTATACACAACTACAATACACACCTACACAAATGATTTACAAGATCTAACACAACTTCACAACAACACCAACTAAACTATAACACTTCTTGACTTGATGAGAAAAAATATTCTTCTCTTGCACTTGAAGAATTAAGCTTGGATCAATTGGAAACAAAGTTTTATGATTAAATGATCAAAGGATTGTAGGAGAGTATAAATTGATTTAAAACAGAAAGAAAGTGTGTGCAAAAGGTAAGAAAATCAGTGGGGAATAGTCCATTATTTATAGACAAACTGAAGGGGATTTTTGTCTA
>BQNB010027951.1:1335-41204 GCA_026074375.1 Tanacetum coccineum
GGTGATTTTTTTTGTTTTTGGTAAAATTTTCTTAAGTGCTTATACAAGCTTACTGAAAACAGATTATGTAGAACTCAAATAAGAGCTTGTCAGATGAATTCCAAACATATGATTCACTTAAACATAAAAACAGATTTATGACAGTAAAAACTTAAATTTCATTAATTCATAAAACTTTTACAAGACTTAAAGGAAGTTACAAGAAACTGATTAAAAGCTGAAAATACAATAAAAATAAGCTGTTAAAAACTTAAAACTATATTAAAAAAAACTACCCCTCGTTTCTCTGTCTTCATTCTTCTTTATATAAGCTGTGAATGTCTTCACTTGTGTGCTAGTTGTGTTTTTGCTGAGAGAGGAAACCAAAGCACATCTTGACCCTTTATCTTGAGTAGTGCCTAAGTTCTTCATTCTTGTCCCTTGATTCGTATAGCCAATGGGGTGGTTTGGGATTGACAAAGTGGCATTGGATTGTAGTGAGGTGGGGGGGGAGTGGGATAGTGATGGTTTGTCTGGTTATGGCAGGTAATGGATGTTGGCGAGAAAAGTGGGGGAGATGTACAGTACTATGAGCAGGGTGTGATTTGGGAGTTTGGCAAATTTGACCCTTGAAAGTGTATTATGGGTTTGCAATACACGTCCTTGTTTTGTTCATCTTTGGTCCCTGGAGTTATGTGAGGGTTTGCACCGTTAGTCCTTCAGGGATTAACGGTGTAAAGGGTGAAAGGTATTATTGGTTAACGACTGTTAGGGGGATATAAGGGTTGTATTATGGTTTGGGCCAGGAAAGGTTAAACATTGGGCTCGTTTGGTTTTTAATAAAAGGGTGGGCTTTTATGTCTTCATGTAAAATACTAATGGGCTGACCCGACCCATTAGATGGGTTCGGGTGGGCCCATTAAGTATTCTTCGGTTACGGCTTCGGCTTTGACCATTGACTTTTTGGTCTTTGACTTCGATTTTGACTTTGTCTTTTTCACGCTCTTCCATTCCGTGCTCGGTTTTGTCGTTTTTGGCTTCGTTTTTCGTCCTTTTGTCGGATATTCGTTACCTGCAAAGTACAAACACAAAAACAAGCATATATATGGCATTTTATGTGCATTTTTGGTCGTTTAAGTCCGTTTTTAATGGAAAATGGTATGTGTAATTAAGCACATACCACCTATTCTCAGTTTATAAATAATAAGATTTCCATTTAACTTATGAGATGCCGATCGAACGATATAGGTCTAGAGAATAAAAGAATCGAGAGATTTGACGGGGTGAAATAGATGCAGCGGATCTTGGCGGCCGACTAGGTTTTATGATCTAACCCGTTCTATCATGAAAGAATAAAAAGAAAGGGATTAAGAGATTATGAGATATGATTTCCAAAGATGTAAATAAGACAGCGAGAATAAAGATATACAGATAAGGAATGTGATTTGATTTGCAAAATATAACAAATAAATTAAGGGGGCCACCCCTTATTCAGATGCTCCTTTTTGTCCTATTCAGGGGAGGTGTTTACTGGACCATTTCTAGCCGTTTTAGGTCCGAAAATTTGAAATTCAAAATGTTTATTTTGAATAAAACATTTTTTTTAAATGCAAAAAAATGTTTTGTGATGTTTATAAAAAGTTTACAACATTTTATAAAAGTTTCCTTTGATCATAAAATGCATCAAACATTTGTTTATTCATACCTTTAAGTGATGTAATTGTTGAAATGGGAATTTACTACTAAATACTTGTTTACGTTTAATTTTACGTTGAACGTTTTTATATTTTGTGATTATCAAAACGTAAAGATGTGAAAAATTATTATTAATGTTTTTAGGCATTATATTTTATCAACAGAATCTAAAACTCATCCCCTAGAAAACGTTATTGGTAATCTAAATCAAAGAACTCTTAGGTCGCAAGCTCAAGACAAAAGCAATTTCTTTTGCTTTATTTCAACAATAGAACCTAAAAATATAAATGAGACATTAAAAGATGAAAATTGGGTAATGGCCATGTAAGAGGAACTAAACCAATTTAAAACAAATGATGTTTGGGAACTAGTCCCAAAATCCCATGGATATGACCATTATAGGAACAAAATGAATATAAAGAAATTAAACTCGATTAAAATGGCGTCGTAACTAGAAACAAATCTAGGTTAGCCGCTCCAAGGTTATAATCATCAAGAGGAATTGATTATGACGAAAACATATGCACCCGTAAAGCTAACTAGAGTCCCAAAAGAATACTTTTAGCTTATGCTTGCACACTAGACTTTAAGTTATACCAAATGGATGTGAAGAGTCATTCCTTAACGGTTTTATCAATGAGGAGGTTTACATGGCATAACCTCCGAGATTCATTGACTTCGCAAAACCTAATTATGTCTATAGACTTAATAAAGCTCTTTATGGTCTAAAACAAGCCCTAAAAACCATGTACGATCGTTAAAAGCCTTTCATATTAACACATGATAAACTCCATGGGAATGGTAGATAACACTCTGTCTCACTAAAATGAAAGACTCCCAACCTCATTATGTCCAAATGATATGTTGATGACAATATATTCAGAATCAACTTGTCATGAAAATATGTTTATGACTTTGCAAGATCATGCATGACGAGTTTGAAATGAGTATGAAGAGAACTAAATTTTTCTAAGGATTACAATAAAACAATTAGATGATTGAAGATATTTTTTAATCAATCAAATAATTTAAGGAAATGCTTAAGAAATTGGACTAGAAGACTCAAGCCAATGAAAACCCCTATCGTCTACGGAAACCCAAACTCACGAAGAGACGAAGACGGCGAGTCTTAGATAATACTAAATAAATAGAGCATGATAGGTAGTTTATTATACTTAACCCAAGTAGACCCGATATCATGTCTAGTGTTTTGCCTATGTGCACGCTTCAAGAGGACCCAAAACCTTCTCACTAGAAGTGGTTAAACGTAATCTTTCGATACATTAAAGGCACACGCATTTAATATTAATGGATTCTAATGGATCCGACAAAGAAACAATAGTGGTATGCCGGATTCGGATCTGCGGGAGATTAGCGTAGTATCGCAAGAGCACTAGTGGTGTGTTTGCAACTTATGGGATGTTGCCTAACATCTTGGTTTTCGAAGAAGCAAACGCTCTTGCCATCTCACAACCGAAGCGGAATATGTAAGCACCGGAAAGGCATGTCAACAAGCCCTATGGATGAAACAAGCTCTCATAGACTATGGGCTTAGTTTTAGACTACATCCAATATTGTGATAACAAAGGGGACTAAAGACTTAATTTAAGATCCCGATCAACACTCACGAACAAAACACATTGTAACTCGTCATCACTTCCATCGCTGATAATTTCCAAAAAGGTAATACTCTATAGAAAAGGTCTAAATCAAAAAAACATAGCCGATATTATAACTAAAACTACATAAACGTGAGCCATTTAACTACTTACGTCTAGGTCTAAGAATGATGGAACAAATTGATTAAGTTTTTGGCATAATAAAGAAATGATACTCATCAATAAATTGTTTGTCAAAAATCTGAGAAAAAATTTCTCACAGGTGACCGGCCCCCTATAAATTCATAAAGGCGGCCCCTAATTTTAAGGGGACAACCCAGACTTTACGGGGACCACCTACCTGAGTTGACTAATTTTTTTTTTCGTCTGTGTCTAGGTTTCTATTTTTACACAAAAACACAAATTGGGAAAAGTCCATAAGCAAACGTTTACAAACTCTTCTATCTAAATGCATATCTCGTTATACATATACAGAATAGTCCCAATCTATTATTTTCTAAAAAGTCCTTATCACAACTAGGAGCACATAAAAATCATTTCATAAATTGTTTAATACAGCTAAAACATTTTTCACATATGCATGAATGTTTCTTTTACATTTGTCAAAAGTATATAATCTAATTCATAATTTTTCACAACAATCTTATTGAGCAAAAATTAAAATCAAGGAGTACTTAGATTATTTCTTAGTTTTAACATGTCTTAAGTGTCGTTAATAAGCGCTATTCCACATTTGTCGTACTTAGGCTAAACGAACACTAGTATTTGCACAAAAGTTATATTCATTTTAAACTTAACCCCCTTGACAAGAAAAATTATTTGTGCATTATATTTAGTCACTATTTTATATGCTCTTCACTCTTTTGATCTTCAATTCATATATGATTATATGCCAAAATTATGTGAAATAGTTTTATCCTACAACTTGTCATATATGTAGATTGTTAAAAAGCTTGCTTGCTATTTGGCAAAAAAACTTAATTGCCGATAAAAGGATGGACTTTTGCGAATTTGCTGCGAATTAACCACCAACACAGAAACCCTCACACAAAATTTTGAGAAAAATCGATTTTTGAAAAATCTGGGAAATGGCAGTAGACGGCTCCCTTAATTCATAAAGGGTGGCCCCCTTAATTTTAAGGGGATCGGCCCCTAATTAAGGGGACCGACCTAAACAGTAATGGGTAAAACAGTATTTTTCATACCTTTTTTTTTTGACCAAAATACCACTCTAGACTTAGCTACTGTTTCCCTAAACTCACAAACATTTCTTGGATTTGATCCTTTAAATGTTCATTATTCCGTATTTAAACCTTTCCTCCACTATAAATACATTCTCAACCATCATCATCACAATCATCCTCACCAATGACATCTCCTAACAAACACACATCCAAACCATCAAGGGTAGCCAAAATGAGTGTGAAACCCATTTGGAGGAAGAAACTAAACCCTTGTACCACATCCAATGAGCTCAATGTAAGTTCACCTTCACCAATGCCAAAACCACTCACGCCTCATCATGAATCATCTCTAGAAAACAATCACCCCAATCAAGCATTATCAAATCCTTACATCAAGAACACTACCACAAGTTGTCTCACATCCTCCATTTCCCATCTCACCCATCAATTCACATGTTACTCACACTCAAGCTACACCTCAAAGTGACAACCAAACTCCTTACATTAAGGACACTTCCACATCACCACAAGTTGTCTCACATCCTCAACTTTCTATCTCACCCATCAACTCACATGTTACTCACACTCAAGCTCCACCTCAAAGTGACAACCAAACTCAACACACACCACCTCTATCTCCAAGTAGAGAAAGCCTAGTTGATGACATTAATCAACTACAAGACATATCAAACCTCTTAGCCATGCATCTCTCTCGACAACAAAACAACATTCCCTCATCACCTTACTCTCCAAACCTACTACACACCCTTAACATCAACCAAGTTGAAACCCATGTTGGGTATTGCCCTTGTTGCATCTTCACCCAAAAACAATTCCTTGCTTTAAGTGAGGATATCAATTGGATTGAATTCCTCCTCACTCGACCTCATCCACCACCTAGAGTTCAAAGAGATTACCCTTCCACAACCGCCTCCGCTCCAAACTCTCCGACCAACTAATCTCATAATATGCCTCTAAATAATCGTCAAACCCTTTTGTGTCGCAAGCAAGTTAAAAATCCTTCTATGGCTATTTAGGATCTTTTATGTATTAATATGCTTCTAAAGCATATTTGTTTTTCTTTATGTATGCTTGTGTGAAGTTCACACACATTGTCCTAAATGAATGAAGTATCTTTTGCTTTGATGTTTGCTGCACTTTGTCATATATTTTCTTCTTCTTGTTACATGTTAGAAATATATGTTATTGTTCTAACTCGTTTTTGTAGCCAAGAAACCATAGCTCTATTCCTTGGTATCCTCGAACGAGGGGGAGCACACATCAATGGGGAGCATTTATTCCATCGATTTTACTAGCAATTCTCGACGATGCCTTTTTGATTCTACAAAAAGGGGGAGAAATGACATAAAACTCACTAAATACTTGTTTAAAAATAATTTTACATTTAATGAGTTTAAATTTTATAATCATCAAAAAAGGGGAGATTGTTGATAGAAATAATGCCTAAAAACATTATTAATATTTTTCACATCTTTACGTTTTGATAATCACAAAATATAAAAACGTTCAATGTAAAATTAAACGTAAACAAGTAATTAGTAGTAAATTTTCATTTCGAAAATTATATCACTTAAAGGTATGAATAAATAAATGCTTAATGCATTTTATGATCAAAGGAAATTTTTATTCAACCTCACACTTTTATAAAATGTTGTAAACATTTTTATAAACATTACAAAACATTTTCTACAATTAAAAGAAATGTTTTATTCAAAATAAACATTTTAAATTTCAAATTTTCGAACCTAAAACGGCTAGAAAAGTTCCAGAAAATCCCCCCTACACAAAAGACAAACTGGAGAGCGCCTAGTCTAGGGCGGCCCCCTTAATTTTAAGGGGACCGCCCACCTATTTAAGGGGACCGCCCATAGGTAGACGCTCCTCCAGTTTGTCCTATAAATACTGGACTTTTCCCCACTATTTTCTCACATTTTGCACTCATTCTTTCTGTTCTAAAACAACCCACACATCTCATTAAAATCCTTTGATCATCTAATCATAAAGCTTTATTTTCAAGTGATCCAAGCTCAATTCCTCAAGTGCAAGAGAAGAATACTTCCATCATCAAGTAAAGAAGTATTACACCTTTGTGTGTTGTTGCAATCTTATTGCATCTATATCATAACTTGTAAATCATTTGTAAATCTTGTAAAGTTGTGTAGTTGTTAGATCTTGGTGATTGTTGTAAGTATAGTTAGATCTTGGTGATCTTTCCTAGTAGTGTTAGTTATGTGTGATTATAGTAGTGGCTTGGTGAAGTAGTGGTGTAAAGAAAACTAAGGTGTGAAGAAGTTGTGTAGTCGTGATCAAGTCGTGAAGTCAAGTTGTGTAGTGAAGTTGTGGTAGATTGGTTCTAGCTAAGATTAGAACTCGACATCTAGCTTAGTGTCGGAAATCAAGATAAGCGAAAGTTGTGTAAGGTTTTCTCCGCCATAAGGGAGCTTGTTGACATAGTGAAGAAAACTCTCGAGTTAGGTGCTCGAGGAGTGGAGTAGGGCGAAGAGGTGCTTCGTTACCGAACCACTATAAATCCTCGCGTTGTGGTTTGATTGTTCTTACTCTTATCTCTTGTCTTACATTATTTTTTCATACTATCCTATTGATTGTTTAGATAAGTATATTGTTCATATTGTGCAAGTGTTGAATTCACATAAAGTCGAATCTAGAATTTTTATAAACACTTTAAAACCTTAAATTAAAAAGTGGTAAACTATTCAACCCCCCTTCTAGTTTTCCACAATTGGTATCAAGAGCCACGTCAAACAAGATTTTTAAAATAAATTGTATTTTAAAACTTGAATCGATCTATGGAATCGGAAAAATATTTAGAAGGGCAATCTATGCAAAGACCACCACTATTTGAAAGTGATGGATTTATTTATTGGAAAAATAGATTCGAAACTAAATTATATGATGTCAAAAGATATAAATCTTTAAACGTGTTATTACGATGGTGTTTTTCTCCTATTCAAAATAATCCCAAAACTAAAACAGGATGTATTTGATACCTTTTCATAAACAAAATGAGGATCTTAAAAAGAAAACATGCAAAAAAATACATGAAGCTAAAATGGTAAAATTTATAATGCTTTGCCACGTAAAAGAATACGATAGATTTTTATGTGTCGAACCGCAAAAGAATTTGGGATACTTTATTAATCACTCTTCAAGGTAATACATCAAGTCAAAGCTACAAACATAGATCTTCTTGTTCAAAACAATATGAACAATTTTATGATTCTGGAAGCGAGAGTCATTAGATAATGGTTTGCTAAATTTAACATCTATTATTAACTTTGTCTAAGCAATTGTTGAAGGTTTTTCTAAAAGCAGAATTGTGTTAGGAAATTTTAGGGCGATTACATCCAATAATCGGCCGCGCGAAAGTTTCACGAGCGATTGAAGGAATCAAATAATTCTAACACCTTACCTCTTGTCTACACTTAATTGAAAACTTGAAAGTTTATGAAGAAGTAGTAATAAAGAAAGATTTCCATAACGGTCAAGGCAGCGAAGAACAAGTAAAGAACAAAGTAGATGCTTGCATTAAAGGCTGAAAATGGAGTAGTCGATGAGATAGCTCAAGCTCACGATTTGTCGATAGACGAAGATTATGCTATGGCGTAAAGGAAATTCATGAAATTCTTCAGAGACGAGGAAGATTTGTAAGACAACCATGAGGCGGATAGAAAATTATTCAAAGAAGTAGAAATGATAGTTATGATAAAAGTGAAAGAAAATATTTTAGATGTGGTGATCCAAATCACCTCATTGGAGAATGTTCAAAGCCGCCAAAGAACAACGATCAAAGAGCATTTATTGGAGGAGTATGGAGCGACAATGGAGAAGATGAAGTGGAAAAGACTAAAGATGAAACTTGTCTTGTAGCTCAAGCGCCCGATGAAATATGCTTAGGAATAAACTTGGAACCCGATGAGTGCATTAAAGATAGTGGATGCTCAAAACACATGACCGGTAATCGAAAGTTGTTTTCTTCATACAAAGCGTACAACAGAAGACACGTAATTTTTGGGAGCAACTTGCGCGGTAAAATCATAGGCAAAGGTACGATTTCTCAAGACTCCCTAATAATTGAAAATGTTGGGCATGCAGATAACTTAATATATCCGAACACGATAGCGAAATAATTAAAGACGAAAAGGTTATAGGTAAAGGAATTAGGAAAGGAGGAATATATGTAATAAAACTAGGAAATAAACCAGAAGACAAAATATGCCTTGCAACATTAGACGAAAACTCCACACTATGGCATAGGAGATTAGGTCACGCTAATATGCAACTAATTCAATCATTAGCATCTAAAGAATTAGTTAGAAATCTACCCAAACTTAAATACGACCGACATTTTTGTGATGCTTGCAAAATTGGAAAGCAAGCTCATGCAAGTCACAAGGCTAAAAATATAGTTTCAACAACTAGATGCTTAGAACTACTTCACATGGATTTGTTTGGCCCTTTCGCCCCATACGGCTATGGAGGGAAGCGTTTATAATAGTTATACCTATTAATCGTAGATGACTATTCGCTCGATTCCACATGGACTAGATATTTAGCAAATAAAACCGAAGCCTATTCAAAAATTCGAAATTTTAGCAAAATGATTTCAAAACAATTAGGATGTATCAATTGTATCAATTAGACACGGATCATGGTCGGGAATTTGCTAATGAAGTACAATTCGTGAAACTAATTGTGATTTTAATAGGATATCTGACAATTTTTCCGCTCATCGTACTCCACCAATCTTATGGGGTAGTGAATACAAAAAGAAAAAGAAAAAATCAGCATCTACAAGAAATGAGTAGAACCTTTTAAAGAACATCCATTCCCTCATCAATTTTGTGTAATGCTGCGTCGAATTTTTCGTTTCGATCGTCGTGTTTTCGCGTCGAACACTAATCATGCACCCTAACCTTCGATATCGATTCTTCTCGTCCGTATACGTCAACCTATATAATTAAATAGAGTTTTTCATTTAGACGTATTTTGAAAAAACTCCATACGAGTTGCTTAAGAGGTAGGGAAAACCATACCATAACATTTTAGAGTATTCAGAAGTAAATTGCTTTTTCTTAATACAAAAGATATCCGCACCAAGTTTGGACCCAATGATCGTACGAAGTGTTTTTCCTTGGATCATTCGAAAAGGTAAAGCATTACATAATATTAACAAACAATAATTGAAAAGTTAAGAGTCGTTGAATGTAACTTCGATGAAACTCTCCCACGCCTAAAAAACCACCACTTGGAGATGATGAGTTAGTCGAAAGAAGCAAGCTATTGAGGTGGTAAAACAAAACACATAGGCAATGATCTTGAGACATTTTATTAGAATTAATCATAATTGTAAATATTAAAGAATCTAAAACTCAATCCCCTAAAAACGTTATGTTAATATAATACAAAAAGCTCGTAGGTCGCAAGCTCAAGACAAAAGCAATTTCTTTTGCTTTATTTCAACAATAGAACCTAAAAATATAAACGAGGCATTAAAAGATGAAAATTGGGTAATAGCCATGCAAGAGGAATTAAACCAATTTAAAACAAATGATGTTTGGGAACTAGTCCCAAATCCCATGGATATGACCATTAAAGGAAACAAAATGGGTATATAGAAATAAACGATGAAAAATGGCGTCGTAACTAGAAAACAAAGCTAGTGTTAGTCGCCCTAGGTTATAATCAACAAGAAGGAATTGATATATGGTCGGGGGGAAACATATCCCCCGTAGCTAGACTAGATTCCATAAGAATACTTTTTAGCTATATGCTTGTGCACTAGGACTTTAAGTTATACCATATATGGATGTGAAGAGTGCATTCCTTAACGGTTTTTTCAATGAGGAGGTTTATGTGGCACAACCTCTGAGATTCATTCACTTTTTTGGAAACCTTAATTAAGTCAAGTAAACCTTATTTATGGTAAGATCAAATGTAAAACTACTTAAAAAAGATATGTAATATATGGTAATCATGGTTCTTGTAGATTCGGTGAAGGTGTTGTGATCTCTTGCTTTTGTGTTCATTTCTCTCTGATTGCTTATTCGTTAAGGTACAGATATTCCGTCCTTTTAGTAAGGACACTTCATTCTCTTTTGTTTGGCTACTTGATCTATTTGATATTCGTTTGATATTCCTTTGAGTTGCTATCCGTAATCATGACTCGTTTGATGTTGACAATCCGTTTGATTCGATATTCGTTTGTATGAATCTGTTGGTTCTTGTTTGGAATATGCTAGAAGATTCGTTTCCATATTTAGATTATTTGAAACTTGATCATTGTTATATTTTGCCTATCTCTTTGCCCGAGCTATTTGTATCTAGTCATGGAGGTACCATGACCATGTCATTGATGCACCAATGGCATGACACTATCTGTGGTGGTGTGATTAGTCCACGGCGTTCCCTTTTGTATGTGCACTTATTATGATTTGATTATATATGTTCGTACACTCGCCATAGTGCTTGTGTATATGGATATAACTTTGTTTTGCAGGGAGCGTATGGATGCATCCTAGGTACTTTGTTCCGTTCAGTTTAGGTGAATGGTTGTGTGTGTGCAATACACCCCATATCACATTTGGTACATAGGAGGAGCTTGCCTGTGTACATTTGATTATGACTATCTGATTATTTGTTTAGGGTCTATTCATGTATCATGTTTAGACATTTGTTTAGGCTCGTGGGCATTCCTTGATTACTCTTATCCTATTCATTGTTCTATATATATCGTTTGGCATTTGTTTGACATGTTCTCGTTATTCGTTTCGTTTATCCCTTCGTTTTATTTTCGTTATTATTATTATATCTGTTCCCTGAGCGTTAGCTCAGACACGTTTTCTTTTCTTGTGGCAGGTATTAAGAGAGAAGCTGGGAAATGAGTGTTGGGAGTAGGAGCTTTTAGAGGACCCACCTTTAGAAGAAACCTTTTGATTTGGATTTATGTTTTAAGACCTTTCCTTTTGAAGATTTCTTTCATTTGACTTTGTTTAGGATTTAATACTGTTAAAAGTTATTTTATGTTATGACTTGGTATTTAGATTAATAAAGTCTTCCTTTTGATATGATCGCTTCCTTTCGTATTTTGATCTTAACTTTAAATTATCTTCGCTGTTTCAATCGTTGACCGAGTATTTTCTTCGACCAAGGATCAGGCAGCTAACTCTTCAGGTACTGTTTCGGGAACTCTCTTCTTGAATGGTCGTGCTATTTTTGTCTTATTTGATACGGGTGCAACACATTATGTGGTTTCTGTTTCATTTTCTAAACACCTTAGCATCTTCCCTACGCTACTTAATTATACCTTATCGATATCTACGCCTATGAAAAGTCTGACCACGAATATCCAAACTGTCCGCTTTGTTTTGATGATAAGATTTGTTTTACTACTTTGCCTCTCTTAGAACTGAGTGATTTTGATTTTATTCTTGGTATGAAATGGTTGGCTGATCATCGCGCCCCTATCGTTTGTCATACCAATCGTGTCATCTTTGTTAATCTGAATAACCCTGAATTCATCTACCTATTTCAATTTCGATTTCAATTTCGAGGACGGAATTTTCTTTTAGAGGGGAAGAGTTGTAAAACCTAAAATTTGAAATTTCATTTCATATTGGTAATTTTGAATATAACCTAAAGTTTATTAATAAGTATTTGAAAATAAAACCTTAGGTTATAATTTTGGGAATTATAAAGATATATCATAAGATATATTATTAATATGGAAAAAAATATACTTTATATATTTTAAAAAAAATGGCCGGTCCCTTTTTATAAAAAGAAAGAAATTTTGGTTAATTTGATTATTTTATATATTTATTTTCTTTTATTAAAAGAACCTAATTTAAGGGATAAGTATTAAAATGTTTTAGCAAGTATTTTGTGTAATCTTCAAAATAGGAAAAAAATTATTTTGTCCCCCTCCTCCTTCATTTAGACCGGCCCTTATGGGTGATTTTACAAGAAAATCTTTTATTTTTAAAGCTAAACTTATTTTAAGAATGAGGTGTAAAAAGGTTTAAGCATTGGTAATCTCCTAAAACAATAAAAATATTTTGTCCCCCTCCTCTCTACCCTTTATAACCAGCCCCCTCTCCCATCATTCTCCATCATTCTCTAAAAAAATCTTACTCCATAAATTTGTGTATTCCTCCATAAAAGCTTCAAGCAAGAAAAAGGTTTAGGTGTTTTTGGGTAATCCTTGAAGTTTTGGTGTTCTTAGTGCGGTCTTGATCTTTGATTCCTTGGTGTTTTTTTCTTGTTCTTGTCTCCATCTCCAATCCGTAAGTAATCCATGTCTCTTTTGAATTCATTCTTGGTATTTCCATGATTACACATAAGTTTTATACATAAAATCATAAAGTGTAAAAAGAAGAAATCATGTAGTTATGAATTTGTAAATAATGTAATCTGATAAATATGGCTTAATTACATGTTTTGAAACCCTAAGATGATCATTAAATGTGTTATTAATAAAAACTACAAGATTAGAAAATCTAGGGTTGGTTTTGATGGGTGTTAATTAGGGTTTTCATGGTTAATATTTCTAGGCAGAATTTTAGGTCATGTTCAATGAGGTATATCTTAATGATTAAAATTGGTTTTAATATGATTCTTGAGCCTAAAGTTAAATTCAAAGAGTCTAGTTTCTGGAAAATCCGGCCTCATGTCAATTGGAGGTAGGGAAGGTCGATTTTTAGATTTTATAAGATTAAGTGTCGAATCTGGAATTTCTATTTGAAACATTCAGTTGTAGTGTTTGATTTTTAATTCTAAAACCGTTAAGAGTTAGACTTTAAAATTTGATTTGGTAAATCTTCATGATATGTGCTACATCCAAGATTTGTTTTAGAATTTTCTGAGTTGTCTAAGTATGGTTTTTACGTGTCAACTTTTCAAAGGTTCTGCCAAGTCAAAATTCGGGTCAGTTTTGGGTAACAAGGTCAAAGGGATACTTAAACATGGAAATAAATTAAACCAATGATCATGGGTGTACTAGACACATGTGGTAACCTCTGTGATTTTTTTTATAGAATTTTTGGAGGTCTTTTAATGGGTCTTTAACATCGGGAAACTTGCTTAAAATGTTGGCAGATTTTGGAAATTTGGAAAACTCTAATTTAGTTACCTTAAGCGTTTTAAATGATAAGATTAAGTAATAAACTTATGAAATAAGATAGATAATAATATGTAATCATGGATTCTTGTAGATTCGGTGAAGGTGTTGTGATCTTTTGTCTTCGTGTTCATTTCTCTCTGATTGCTTATTCGTTAAGGTACAGATATTCCGTCCTTTTAGTAAGGACATCTCATGACTTGATTCTCATTTATTTTTAACTACTTTGATTTGTTTGATATTCCTTTGATTTGCTATCCGTAATCATGACTCGTTTGATGTTGACAATCCGTTTGTTTCGATATTCGTTTGTATGAATCTGTTGGTTCTTGTTTGGAATATGCTAGAAGATTCGCTTCCATATTTGGATTATTTGAAACTTGATCATTGTTATATTTTGCCTATCTCTTTGCCCGAGCTATTTGTATCTATTCATGGAGGTACCATGACCCTGTCATTGATGTACCAACGGCATGACACTATCTATGGCGGTGTGATTAGTCCACGGCATTCCCTTTTGTATGTGCACTTATTATGATTTGATTATATATGTTCGTACACTCGCCATAGTGCTTGTGTATATGGATATAACTTTGTTTTGCAGAGAGCGTATGGATGTGTCCTAGGTATTTTATTTCGTTCAGTTTAGGTGAATGGTTGTGTGTGTGCAATACACCCCATATCACATTTGGTACATAGGAGGAGCTTGCCTGTGTACATTTGATTATGACTATCTGATTATTTGTTTAGGGTCTATTCATGTATCATGTTTAGACATTTGTTTGGGCTCGTGGGCATTCCTTGATTACTCTTATCCTATTCATTGTTCTATATATATCGTTTGGAATTTGTTTGATATGATCTCGATATTTGTTTCGTTTATCCCTTCATTTTATTTATGTTATTATTATTATATCAGTTAATTGAGCGTTAGCTCAACCGCATTTTCTTTTCCTGCGGCAGGTATTAAGCGAGATGCTGGGAAATAAGTGTTGAGAGTAGGAGCTTTTAGAGGACCCACCTTTAGAAGAACCCTTTTGATTTGGATTTATGTTTTAAGACCTTTCCTTTTGAAGATTTCTTTGATTTGATTTTGTTTGAGATTTAATACTGTTGGAAGTCATTTTATGTTATGACTTGGTATTGTATTAGCATCCATGATCCGCAAAACTGCAAAGTCAGTCATAACAGGAAAAAGTTCCAACAAGATAGGACTTCATTAAGGCTCTACAACATTATTCCTTTGTACAACCATCTTACTTTTTATTATTGAATTATGAAAATTTTCTTGACATTCATGTTGACATACATAATGGTGAAAAAATTAGCGTGAGTAGAAAATTCCAATCCTATCAGCATGAAAAAATTTAAGTTGTGAGCAAGTCTGTGTGGATTTTCTTATCATCATCGCAATAACTAGGGTAATCATCAATTCTAGTATCAAGATCTTCATCCCTAGTTCTAAATTCCTCAATTACCCCTACCTTCCTTAATGGTGGGTACTAAATCATCTCCTTGATTTCTCCTAAGCTTAAATGGTTCATTTAGATTATTTAATTCAATGTAATCTTCTAAGAAATGGTCTAATGATCTATTTAACACCAAAGTTTCTCCCATAAGCCTAGCTTCTAAATCAAGTTCCATTCTTTCTCTCAAACTTAGCATGTAGACCCTCTTAATTAAACTACTAGCAGGTTTAACACTTTTGAAAATAATATTTTCTTTCCCAATTCTTAAAGTAATCTTTCTCTTGTAAACATCAATTTTAGCACAGGCGGTAGACAAAAATGGTCTTTTGAGGATCAAGGGCACTTTGATATCCTCGGGCATATCAAGAATTATAAATTCTACAGGGAAAGTAAATTTGCCAATTCCTACTAGTACGTTTTCAGCTATTCCTTTTGGATATTTCACTATCCTATATGCTAATTCCACTGTCAACCTAATGTGAGCTAATTCGCCTAATCCTAAGTTAAGGTAGGTCGAGAGAGGTATAACACTAACGCTAGCTCCTAAGTCAACAAGGGCATTGTCAAAGCAAGTATTATTAATAAAGCAAGGTAAAGTGAGACTCCCTAGGTCTTTCTCCTTTCGAGGTATGGCGTTATTGATATGTGAAGCTCCATAAGCTTTTGTGAATTTTAGTCTATAGTTCCCCTCTTCTTCTTCACAGTAATGATAATCCAAATGACTTGGAAAAGGAATCGTCATTTGTCTTGACTTGTACAACAGTTTACTGTTCTGTCCAGTAGATACGACGTATTGGGATGATCCAATACGGCATATCGAGTATGAATCAACTTTAATAGTGGTTGAAATCGACTTGACTTGATCTCTCGGGTTTGTTTTAGTTCCCCTGTCTTTCTAAAGCTTTTTTAGGTCATTTTTAGGGCCTCAAAACACTATTGTAACTACCTTCAATCCATGTTTTAATCAAGTAAGATTGTTTGTCATTAATCATTCAATATGTCTATGTGTTGTTTGATTGATTTATGTTCTTGCTTTCTTTAACATGCTGGAAAACCTCTCTTTGTATTACTTATGATTTCATGAAAACTTAGGTATGTAGATCTTTTGATGTTGCTTCTTGTTGATGGCTTGTTGCGCGTTAGGCTCTAGACACTAGGCCTCAGACTATTAAATTGGCAATAGACGTCTATGGAAAAAAATATGCGAAGTATGTAGAAAAGGATACCCTCGGTAAACCAATATTATATTTCCTTACCCCTAAGATTGGTTGATCCCTCTAGATTATTTCACATGCATTTAATCTCCTCTAGGGTCCTTGTAATAGTCTTCATACTACCTTACTTATGCGTTGCCCTAACAGAATATTAAATATATGGCAGGTTCGTGTAATCCGTTCATGACCTAGGAAATACTTACACAAATCATCACAAGTGTGACAAGGCAACAGATCTAGGAGAAGCAATATGAGGAGTAGTGCTCATGATTAGGAAAATACATTATTTTATCATAAGTTATCACAGGATGTTTGATTTTATTTAGTTTATATTAGTTAATCAAAACCAACCTCTCAAACTATGATATTTATCTGCTTTTATAAAAATATAAAATTACAAAAAGAATCTTCTCTCAACCCCTTTTGAATTTATGTTTAGACAGTGTTCGAGCCTTCCAAATACTCTATTCCCATAGGAAACGATAACAGCCCCCGAGTCTTGCCTATACTACCACTGCAATAATTTGGTATACTGCCCTAGCGGCATTGTAAAGCTTCTGTGAAGGTCTTCGAACCCTCACATGACTAGCTCTTAGAGATCGACAACGTACTTACCAACGAAAGCTACGTCTGATCGGGTTAACACTACCTTAAGTGTTTGTTTTAGGTAAAGTCGGCAAAATATAAATGTAAAACTTGATAATTTAAAATTACCTACACACAACGACGCATCAGCTTCACTTTACGCGATTTGAACTAGTGAACTCTTGCAGTTTGACACTAACCATTAGGCACTTTGACTAGTCAACTTTTGCAGTTTGACTTGTCAATTTATGTAGTTTGACTTAGTCAATTTATGAGGTTTGAACTGGAAAAGTGAGGTTTGATCAAAAAGCACAATTTGTCTGAAAATCAAATCTAATAATAAACACTTAAATTGCTATAACCTACACACATTCAACAAACACACTAAACAACTTCACAATCAAACACAAATCACATTAATCATTAAAACGATCCTAGAATATCATTTCACATCTCTTTTTGCAATGTTGATTCAACAAGACATTTATGCTGCTGGTTCTAAAAACCGTCCACCTATGCTCAACAAGGACAACTATGTTCTATGGTCTTCTCGTCTTCTTAGTCTTGCAAAAAGAAGTAACAATAAGAAATTGTTGTGAATCAATCAAGAATGGTCCTTTATGTAAGACGCATGATGCATATACCCGGTATCTAAACAGTGTACTCCTGTGCTGAGTCTTTTCATGAGAGGGACAGATGATGAACTATCAGAGAATAGAAGTAAAGTAAATAGAGTGCTGATCAGGTAATTAGACCACGGGTCTCTAAAGATATTTAAGCTGTAGTATGATAGCTTTTGTAACTACTTCAGGGAAATCTGGTTACGTGTTCAGCAACTGATGAAAGGTTTGATTATTGGGGTTTAGAGAAAAAGGCCTTAAGTTTTTTTATTGATGGGATCACTAGGAAGGGTTACTTCTATGATGGGGAATCGATTGCAGTCTTACTATCATCGTTCTTAAAGGTAATGATTGGACTGTAAAAGAACAAACATTTTCCAAAAAAGATAGCCAGCAACCTCAAGTTCCTAAACAACATACAACTAGAATGGAGACGACATGTTACCATTGTTCACCAAACTAAGGACTTGCATACAGTAGATTACACTCAGTTGTATGATTTATTGAATTCAATCAGGTAGAGGTAAATAAGCTGAGGGTAGAACGACTTGCAAGAACACATGATCCTTTAGCATTAATGGCACACTCTTAGAATTCTTATAACTATCTAGTATTTCACCCAGATCACCCTTCACAGAGTACTATACACAACCATACCGAAACAACAATTACATCCACAACCTTGTTTAACAGAACTACATGCATACAAACCAATGGCCAAATCCTAAAGACATTTCAGATTTACAACTGCAATGAACATGGAACGTGTACTAATCGCTAAGGCATTCAAACTAAACTACTCGACACCAACCAACAACAACCAGAGAATTTCATCAAACCTTCGCAACAGGCAGATTTCACAGTCGGGTATGAATATGGGTCAAGACAGACAGATGCAGATGGTTGGAGGTAATGGTGGGAATCAATTTAGACAGTATGCTGGGCAGATCGTTGGAAAACAGAATAGGTATAATGCAGTACAGAATGTCGAAAATCAGGTTGTTCATAATGCAGTTCAGAATTTAGGTGTTCAGAATGTTAGAAATCAGAATGGGCTTATTGTTGTTCTGGGCATTGCTAATCAAAATTAGAATCAGAATAAGAATGGTAATGTTGTAGCAGCACGGGCTGAAGGTAATGGTAATGGGAACAATGGAATTCAGGTAAGGTGTTACAACTGTAGAGGAATGGGTCATCTTGCTAGGAACTGCACAGTCAGACCAATGAGAATGAATTTTTGCTTATCTTTAAACTTATTTGCTGATTGCTCAAAAGGAAGAAGCAGAGATCCAACTCTAAGTGAAGGTATGGGTTTGATTGCAGCTGTAGGGGTCTTGGTGAGATTGAGGAAGTCAATGCAAACTGCATCTTGATGGCTAATTTGTAGCAAGCATCGACATCGGGTACTAAGACGGACAAAGCTCTTGTCTATGACTCAGATAGATCAGCTGAGGTAAATGGTATGTGCTTAATTACACATACTGTTTTCCATTTAAACTGGACTTAAATGACCAAAAACGTACCAAAAATACATTGTATTTGTTTGTTTTATTTATATTGTGCAAGAAAGGATATCGACAAAGGACGAAAATTCAAGCATAAAACGGACAAAATCGAGCACCGAAATGGAAAAAAGCGTGAAAGGACAAGTTAATCCGAAGCCAAAGTCTAAGAAAGTCAAAGTCAACCGAAAAAGTCAACGGTCAAAGCCGAAGCCGTAATCGAAGAATACTTAATGGGCCCACCCGAACCCATCTAATAGGCCGGGTCAGCCCATTAGTATATTACATGAAGACTATATAAGACCAAGTTTAAATAAAAGCCCAAAATTCCTTGTTAAATCCAAACGGCCCAAAACCCTTATCTTGGCCCAAAGCATATAAAAAGGCCCATTTCACTACTTAACCATCGTTAGGCCCAACTCTTTATACCATAACCCTGATAAGTCCTTACAAGGACTAACTCTGAAATAACAATACACACATTTAGGGACTATTGTTGCCAATTCTTAAACTTGTTACCCCCACAAGGACGGAAATTGCAAAACAAATATATAAGAGGGGGGCTACTTATGCCAACCCCCAAACATTTATGATTCATATCAAACAAACGGACACCCCATTTCCGCATAATGTTCATCATCTCCCTTATACCTATCCTCTCCTCGATTATGGTTGCACCCCAGCCTAAAACCTATCATTCCCATGCACATTCCCACCTCTTGCCACCTTGGCAATCCTAGAAAACTCCATTGGCTAGTGAATAAGACAAAACGATCAAGGGTCTTGATGATTTTGCTTGGGCACAAAGAAAAAAAGAAGGGCCAAGATGACTTTGAGCTTATACTCACACAAGAAGCACACTCCTCAACTGTCTCTATGAAGAAACACACCAAGGACTCAAGACTTAGTATAAATAGGACCCTAGTTAGCTTATTTCTATTTAGGTGGATTTTTTGTATTTTATGTCAAAAGCTTGTAAACCCAAGATTTTTGTCAATTACTCTTTTATTAATACATTGCAATTTATCTTTCTTGTCATTTAAATTTTAGTCATTTTAATACTTGCTTTTAAATTATTGTCACTTTTAAGTTTTCTTTAAATTCTTGCCATTTCCTTAAGTTGTCTTTAAATACTGTTATTGAGCCTTTGTATAAGTATTAAGACATTTAAAACTTATTTGAGACGTATTTTCATTTTTTCTGTCAAAAATTCAAACGATTCAAAAAAATCCCAAAAATCTAACAAAAGGAGCATAGTGAATATTGGAAGGCCATGGGTTTAGAGCTTATGGTAAGCATTAGGATTGGATTTTAAGCTTTGAGAGCTTATTTAAGTGCTTGAAGCTTGGACCCTTTGTAAGTTCACTATTTTCCATTTTCTGCATTTTTGCTTATTTTAACTGTTGAAGTGCTTATTTATGCTTATTTTTGTCCTTTATTGCTTATTATTATTGTTTATGCTTATGTGTGTTTGTTGTTTGCTTATTAAGTGTTTAGTTTAAGTTTTTATGCAAAACTGTCCATTTTGCCCTTTTACTGCTTATTACTTATTTGTTAGTATAAGTGCTTATTTTTGTTTTCATTGTACTTATTTGTGCTTAAATTAGCTTGTTTACCAACTGTCTTTAAAAATCTTTGCTTATATCATTGTAAATCAGCCTTAAAAGTGGTTTTTCATTCTTAAAGGGGTGTTTGGCACAAGGGGATCTTTGGGAATTTGGTTTAAAAACTTAGTTGGGTCATAAGACCACCTTTGGTCAGCCATTTTTAGCTATTTGCAATCTGTTTTTCTAAAGTTTTAAGTCTCAAGGTTGGTTTTAAGGTTTTTGTAAAAGGTCTTTTCAAATCTGTGGTGACAAACAGTTTAAAAGAGCTTTTTAGCTTAAGTTCTTTTAAAACCTGATTTGAGTCCTGTTTTGTGTCCATTTTAGTGTCAAATTAGAGTAGTATAGAGTTCCTTTGGTTTACTTGCATTTTTCATAATCTGCCACAAGTTTTTATTTAGTGTTCTTTGGTCAAAAAGCCCTTTTTCATTTTTAGTTTTCAGATAGTTAAATAAGTTTTTAGCTTTTAAAATTTTGAGCATAAGCTCTTTTCTTGTCAAACTCAATCTGTTTTTACTTAGATTTTATTTTTAAGCTTATTTGGTTGCTTATTCTTAAGCCTGCTTATGCCCCTTGTCTTTTAACTGAAAAACCAAATCAGCATACTCTGTGCCTGTGACAGCCTTTTCTTAAGCCCTTTTTACTAGCTTATTTGTATTTCAAATTGTTTTCTATTTGTATTTTTAGAAAGGCCTTAAGCCCCTACAAGCCTTAAGCCCATAAGGTTCCATTTCAAAGCTTAAAAATAAGCTCAAAAGTGGCCCTATAGGCTGTTTGACTGCCTAATTTAGCTTCTTTGCTTATCTACTGTCTTATAGCTTTTTTGCTTATCTATTGTGCTTATTTATGATTAGGTTTGCTTGTTAGGTTTAGGTAGATATTTGTGTTTGCTTATCTTGCTTTTCACTAGCTTAATTTGCCTAGAATAGCTTAACTATTTTCCCCTCTTAGGACTTAGTTTAAAATAGTGAAATTGTTAGCTTATTAGGCTTTTGTGCTTATCAGTCTCTTTCTCTAAAAAAAATGTTTTTTTAATATTGCTATTTTTAAGTGTTCTATAAGTTTTATAAAAAAAAATAAAAGAAAAAAAAACGTTTTAATAAAAAGGAGAGACCAAGGACTCGAACCCCAGACCTCCCCCTTTCACACTCAAAGCCTTAACGTCCCACACACTAACCACTTTGCTACAATAGCTCATCCATTATCCATTTCATATTTTATTCTTTTATCCCTTATTTTCCAGTTTTAGCTTATAAGCTCATATTTGCTTATTCTGGCTTATTCATTAAGCCACCTTTTTCCAACTTATTTTTCTTAGGACCAGCATCTTTCAAACTATTTTTCACCATTTTTTCAGATTTTTCCATTTAATTTTACTATTTTTTTTATTTATTTTCCTTAAAACTGTTTTTTAATTATTAAAAATTATTAAAAAATGAAAAAAATATAATTCTTTTTTAGAAAATTTTATTTTATCATATTGCACTTAGGAAAATTAGTTTGGCTTTCGTAAGGTCTTTTTTGCAAAATTTCATTTTTTTAAATACGTGATTCGTTCCCGTTCACGTTTTTTGTGTTTTAAATCTCAAATCAACTCCGTTTTCGTTCTAGTTTTCTTTAATTATACTTTTTAGTTAATTAGAGTCTATTAAAAGTGAAAAAATCATTTTAAGGTAATTTTTTAGAAATTAGGTTTTTTTTAAGTGTCATTTTTAGATTTTCGTTTACGTTTTTAGTATAATTTTGTGTGCCTTTCTCACTTCTAGTATAGATTGCATTATTTTTCCCGTAGATTTAGAAATCCAATCCAAATCTTTTCCATTCAAACATCAAATATCAAACCGACTCTCGACTTTCCAATTCACTCCTCGTTGGGACTACGACCCGGGAACATCATATACTACTTCCGGTTTCATTGATTTTGTGGATTTTGATCCTTATTATATATTTATATTTATATATATTTATATATATATATATAAAGGGTTGAATCTAAAACAAAAATCAATTTTTGGCGCCGCTGCCGGGGAAAAAATACAAAAATATTTTTCATTTTCTTTTATTAGTATATTTATATATATAAAAACAAAAAAAAATCAAGAAAAATCAAAAATATAAAAAAAATTATCCTTAATTATCAATAAAAATCATCAAGTTGGTAAAAGAACACCAACATATAATACTTTCAACTAAAGTATTATCCATTAATAAGTTCCCAAACCAAAGATTTAAAACATACCTTTTGTGTCACTCGCGACGTACGGCTCACCTTTAAAAGTTAATTCTTTTAAAGAGCTACCGAGAAGCTTGTTGATTATTAGGTTTAAGTGTCTTATCTCGTTGTCCGTTATTAAAATAGATTGTGAAAAATTGTTGAAAAACCAAAAAAATTAGTGTAAATTTTCTTTTTATATTTTAAGTGCATGCGCACTCGTTCTCAATCTCGTAATCAAAACCGTCCTCAACAACAAGCCCCACCGGTAGTTGTTGAACCTTTTAATCTTAAAGAACCTACTGATAATCCTCCCGTAGTTAACATGGCTGCTAATGGAGCAGGTGGTGCCGGACCACCTCCCGTCGGAGGAGGTGGTTTACCAGTTCCCGACCTCCGGACTATGGAGGAGTTGTGCCAACCGTCTTTAGATGGTCGAGGTGGACCAATTGCTCCGATTGCAATTCAAGCAACGACTTTTGGACTTAAGAATGACATGATTCAACAAGTTCAAAATTCGTGTCCATTTCGCGGACCGGGTGATGATGCCAACAAGCATCTCGACAAATTTTTGCATGTCACCCAAAGCATGAAAGTAAATGGGGTCTCCGATGACCCCCTTCGTCTACATCTCTTCCCTTACTCCTTGCAAGATCGTGCCGCCGAATGGTTTGATCGTTTGCCAAGGAATTCTATCAACTCTTTTGACGAAATGGCAAAAATATTTCTCGGAAAATACTTATGGTGACCAAGTTGAGAAATGATATTACGAATTTCTGTCAAAGACCCGATGAGTCATTATTCGAAGCTTAGGAATGTTATAAGCTTTCAATTGATCAATGTCCTAACCACAACATGTTACCCGTGACTCAAATAGATACCTTCTATAATGGGCTAACATTAAGGCATCGTGATACTATCAATGCAGCTGTCGGCGAGACCTTTATGAAAAGGCGCCCCAAAGAGTGCTATGATCTCATCGAGAATATGACCGCCCATCACAATGATCGGGATACTTCCGCTCAACGGAATGAGTCATCGAGTTCTATCACTTCTTCTAATCCAGAAATAGCGGCCCTTAAGCTTCAAATGGAAGAAATGAATAGGAACTTAACAAGAATGCTCCAAACAAACCAACAAGTTAATTCCGTAACACCGAGTTGCGAGACTTGTGATGGTCCTCATTCTTACAATGATTGTCCAGCCACCGTTGGCCAAAATTAGAACGTATATGCTGTGGGAGCCTACAATTAAGGTGGTAATTCCTACTAACCTCAAGGTAACCGCAGTCTATTTAGCTATCGTTCGGACAATTATCTCGGACCCCCAGGGTTTAATGTGAATCAAAATCAAAACCGAAGCAATCAAAATCAAAACAACCAGGTTCAGCCTTACCAAAACCGGAGTCAGGGAAACAACCAAAGTAACAATCAGGGTAGAAATTAGTTTTTCTAGGGTGCTAACCATAATCAGAATCAGGTTTAAAATTATCAAGCCCCTAATACCCAACCTCTGGTTGCTTTACCGCAAGAATTAAGAAACTACATCAGGATTAATGAAAACAAGATTAATTTAATGCAAACTCAAATGAACAACTTGGCTACTTCAAATCAAAGGCTTGAAAGTATGCTAGGTAACTTTATCAAAACGAATACCGCTTCTTCATCGGGTACGAGATTCTCTCCCTAGCAAACACCGTGCTAACCATGAAGGGGTGAAATTGAAAGCCAGTCCACTCAAGTGGTCTTGTTCTTGATGGACTTAGTTCCTATGCCTCCTCAATTCGTTAATCGGAGGAGGATGACATGTAGAGAGACTTTCACGGACCGGACATGGTGAGTTTTTACCATTAACGTCCAACCTCCTCTAGGTCCAAAAAGCTAATCAAGAAATTTTAGATTCATCAAAGGGATCCTCGTCACACCGAAATAACCACTTATCCATCTAGAATGAACCAAGAGAAAACAAAAAGAAAGGATGATGTTCAAGTTCACAAATTTTGGCAAATGTTTAAACAACTTCATATCAATATCACTCTTGCCGATGCATTAATTCTTATCCTGAAATATCAAAAGATGCTTAAGAGTCCCTTTCTAATAAGGAGAAGCTTATAGAATTGCCAAATACACCCGTTAGTGAAATTTGCTCAACGGTTATCCTAAAGAAGCTTCCCAAAAAGCTAGGTGACCTTGGGAAATTTCTCATTCCGTGTGGTTTTAATGAGCTCAAGTGCAAAGCCCTAGCAGATCTAGGTGCTAGCATAAACTTGATGCCAATCTCGGTGTGGAAAGAGTTAGGATTACCCAAACTTATTTCCACCCAAATGACTCTTGAACTTGCTAACCGTGATATTTGCACTCCAAAAGGAATTGCAAGAGATGTCTTTGTTCCGGTTGGAAAGTTTACATTCCCTGCTGATTTTGTCATTGTTGATTATAAGAGCGATCCACATGTCCCCCTCATCTTGCGTAGACCAATCTTACGGACCACTCGTGCTTTGATTGATGTTCATGGAGAAGAAATGATTCTCCGTGACGGTAATGAAAGACTAATCTTGAACATGAGAAATGACACTTCAAGCTATTCAAACGAACCTCATCAAGAATCATCAAACATGATTGATGTATAGAATGGTTTCACATGAGGTTTATCGTGTAGATTTGTTTGCGCAAATCTATCTAAGATGGAATTCCACCTTCTCCTTTCTTTCTTCTTCCGATTTAACTTCACTGGAAGTTAATGATGATATCTTTGATCCGGAGGAAGACATTATTGAGAACTTGCTAAATCTTGATAAAACCAAAGATCTCCCTCTGTATCATGATAATCAATTGAGCAACAATCCCACTCTGATTTCGGAACCCGAGACTAAGTCTTCTTCTTCTTCCCCCACACTTATCTCCCTCGAAGAAAGTAAGTTAATTTGGGGAAATTCATTAGTTATCTGCAAGTGATTCATTAAATAGTAATCCTTCATCTCTTCTCCACTCCGTTTAATAAATTATTTAAGTCGCAGTACCACACTCTTCTATTACTAGTCTCCATTTTTCTGAGACTAGAGGATCTTTTTTGAGAGTTCGTTGATTGAACTCGCTAATATTACATTTCCACCAGGATATGAGATCTTCCTTTGATGTCGTAATCCATTCTTATAGCATTAGGAGTATTTGCTTACCATGATCCTATCTAAGGATATGGATTCTATTCCGAGATCGGTTGACAAAAATTCTCTTGTTGACAATATCTTAATGATACCATTTTCTGAGATGTTCCACGGTATTATGAACATCGCTTTGATTACTCATCCCTACCATTTTTAGGTTTGATTATGATGACAATATTTTTTGATCATGAGACCGTTTAATGATGATACATTATGATGATCCATTTGAATACAAGGAATAAAAAATCAAAGATTCTAAAATCTGGATGATGAACATAAATATAATTGATCCCCTATATCAGAGTGTTTTCCTTCCTTTTCGTGAGTGTGTGACTTGGTTTTCTAGAGAATTTTTCCCTGAGGGTGATACTTTGACTTAATCGACAACAACGGGGGACAAGGTATTTAATCCGGATATACTAATTCATGAGAACCTCTTTGAAGTCACCAACTTTGCAACACCGGAAAAGAATATAAAGAAGACCATTAATGCTTCTTTAATTCTTAAGGTTTTTAATCCTCCTCTTTATGAACTTCCTTTCCACAAAGAAGTTCCCGGGCTAGTGAGCTTTACTCTCGTTTCATCGAAATAAGGAAAAAGTCTACATAACCGGGGATTCTAAACTTCTTAAAGAAGTTCATAATCTCTTCTACCGGTACTTTCTCATCGAGGAACTAAAGCTTTCAAAGTCACCAAAATTTTGAAAGCCCGATGGATATTTTGCGTGCTGCTTACATGAGGACAATCCGAAGTGGTGGGATGTTCTGTATCTCACTTCTATCCCCATGACAAGTCAAGTATGGGGGATTGGGTCAGGCTAATGTGGACCTAATAACAGCGCTTGCGGGGTGGCTACAGGCGGTGCGTTGGTGTTGCGCCTGAGTAGTGTTGTATGGCCTCCACTAGTTTAAGTAGTAATGAATAAGTGTTTTTTGTTGTGTGATGAGGCTCGCCTTTTTTTTTCCATGTTTTGTTTTGTATTATCCAGGATGTCCTGGATTTTTGAAGCCTCTCATGCTCGCGGTTTTTGTCTTACGATCACAAGAGCTTCACATCCTCAGCTTCATTTTGGGAAACCAATATCCTAATCTAATCGAATAACGTTTATCTTTGAGCATACTTAATAAACGGATTAGGATTTGCGTAGAGACCCTTCGTAAAACATTGAGGACAATGTTTAGTCTTAGTATGGGGGGGATCTTCGATTTAATTATGCCTGCAGTCATTGTTTTTGCGTAATCCCGTTTTTACCACCAAAATTTTTGAAAAAATACAAAAAAAATGAAAATTTTCAAAATTTTCAAAAAACAAAATAAGTGTTTTGTCACAATTTTGACTTTCTCGCTGGGTAGAATAAAAATAAATTTTGACTCGATCGAGCGTGTTGAGCTCTAGCTTGTTCCTTAACTTTTAGACTAAGCGTTCGCGGATTGCGAAGAACGAAAAATAATAGAGTTAAGTATGAGTTGGATGTTAAACAAAGATTATTTGGAAATCTTAAGAGCCCATGTGTGTAATTAGTTAGTTTTTCTCCCATAAGCTTTTAATCGGACTAATAATACGTGCTATTTTTGAAAATTAAACTTAAATCAACAATTTTTGAAGTATAGTCTATATCAATAATTTTAGTTCAAATTTATACTTAAATTTTCTAAAACGAAATTTTCTCTATATCATGATATTATAATTGAAAAAAAATGAAATAAATGAGTAATAATTATAAATTGTGGGCTGATAAAAGTTTGCTGCATCTTGCTGGCTCACAACCGATGTTGCAGCCTTCTAAAGAAAGCCCATAGTAAGAATAATAATCCGAGACTGATAAAAGTTTGCTGCATCTTGCCGGCTCACAACCGATGTTGCAGCCTTCTAAAAGGTTGAGGACTTCCTTAAGAATGAATAATTATATTAAGTGTAGTAAACGTGATTTAATAAATATAGGGAAATTCTCTTTTTCTTAAATTTAAATATGTTTTTGAACTAAGACTATTTTATTTTAAGTTTTTCTAAATAAGCTATATATATACGGGAAACCTAAGAGTCTTTGAAACCGAAGGTCCATGAGTCCCGATACTAGTCTCTGTGAGGTGTCAAAAGCCTGGTCACTTAGCCTCAAGGTTGGGATGTGCCAAGACAAAAGTCGCTACATGGGATGATCTCGCCTTCAAACTCATTATTCTCGGGTGGAACGTGAAGCATGGAATTTTTGAAAAACGTTGATCCATTGTTGAAATTTGAAATGGCACATTCACCTAATATATAATAATTGTCGGGAATAAAAAGTTCACAAGTTGCAAATATGAGTAGTGTTAGCATCTTAACTCATATTTAGCGGTGATTTCGTTTTAAGCTTGGCTTGGAATAAGTGAAAAGTCGGGAACGATGAATTTATCCTTTTTGGGGCATTCTCGGATCGAAATGCATCTTTTTCTATGATCCCTAAAAGTTATGAAATAACGAAAGTCAAATAAGTTAGTTAGTTGCTTAAAAAGAAAAATACAAAAAAATGAAAAAAAATAAAAAATGAAAAAAAATACAAAAATATATGTAGGAATAAGTTTATATATTTTAAAAATAGTAAAGACAGGGCTTTTCGAAGCTATTGAGTCTTAACTTCCCCTTGATGAACACTTAGCTACTTTTCGAGGTAATTAGTCGAGGGGGATTAAGAGTCTTAGTTTTCTTAAGTGCTTACTTGTAGCATTGCGTGAGGAGACGCAATAGTTTAGTATGGGGGGTTTTGGTATGTGCTTAATTACACATACCGTTTTCCATTCAAACCGGAATTAAATGACCAAAAACGTACCAAAAATACATTGTATTCGTATGTTTTCATTTATATTGTGCAGGAAATGGATATCCGACAAAAGGACAAAAAATAAAGCAAAAATGGACAAAACCGATCACGAAATGGAAAAGCTTGAAAAGACAAAGTTAAATCGCAGCCAAAGTCCAAGAAAGTCAAAGTCAACCCCAAAAAGTCAACGGTCAAAGCCGAAAAAGGGGGGCCCGTAATCGAGAATTCCTTATATGGGCCCACCCGAACCCATCTAATAGGCCGGGTCAGCCCATTAGTATATTACATGAAGACTATATAAGCCCAAGTTTAAATAAAAGCCCAAAATTCCTTTTTAAATCCAAACGGCCCAAAATCCTTATCCTGGCCCAAAGCATATAAAAGGCCCATTTCACTACTTAATCATCGTTAGGCCCAACTCTTTATACCATAACCCTGATAAGTCCTTCCACCCCCCACCCCACCCACCCCCCCCCCCCCCCCCCCCCCCCCCCCCCCCCCCCCCCCCCCCCCCCCCCGACTAACTCTGAAATAACAATACATACATTTAGGGATTATTGTTGCCAATCCTCAAACCTGTTACCCCCACAAGGACCAAAATTGCAAAACGAATATATAAGATGAGGGGCTACTTATGCCAACTCCCCAAACATTCACCTGATTCATATCAAACAAACAGGACACCCCATTTCCCGCCTTACTGTTTATCATCCCCCTTTTCACTTTTCCTCTCCTGATTACTGTTCACCTCAGCCAAAACCCATCAATCCCATCCATCCCCACCTCTTACCACCTTGGCAATCCTAGAAAACTCGATTGGCTAGTTAATAAGACAAAACGATCAAGGGTCTTAATGATTTTGCTTGGGCACAAAGAAAAAAAATAAGGGCCAAGATGACTTTGAGCTTATACTCACACAAGAAGCACACTCCTCAACTGTCTCTATGAAGAAACACACCAAGGACTTAAGACTTAGTATAAATAGGACCCTAGTTAGCATATTTCTTTTTTGTCGAATTTTTGTGTTTTAAGTCAAAAACTTGTAACCAAGATTTGTACCATTACTCTTTTATTAATACATTGCAATTTATCTTTCTTGTCATTTAAATTTCAGTCATTTTAATACTTGCTTTTAAATTATTGTCACTTTTAAGTTTTCTTTAAATTCTTGCCATTTCCTTAAGTTGTCTTTAAATACTGTTATTGAGCCTTTGTATAAGTTTTTAAGACATTAAAAACTTATTTGAGACTTATTTTCATTTTCTGTCAAAAAAATTCAAAAGATCCAAAAAATACCAAAAATCTAGCAAAAGGAGCATGGTGAATATTGGAAGGCCATGAGTTTAGAGCTTATGGTAAGCATTAGGATTGGATTTTAACCTTTGAGAGCTTATTTAAGTGCTTGAAGCTTGGACCCTTTGTAAGTTCACTATTTTCCATTTTCTGCATTTTTGCTTATTTTAACTGTTGAAGTGCTTATTTATGCTTATTTTTGTCTTTTATTGCTTATTATTATTGTTTATGCTTATGTATGTTTGTTGTTTGCTTATTAAGTGCTTAGTTTAAGTTTTTATGCAAAACTGTCCATTTTGCCCTTTTACTGCTTATTGCTTATTTGTTAGTATAAATGCTTATTTTTGTTTTCATTGTACTTATTTGTGCTTAAATTAGCTTGTTTACCAACTGTCTTTAAAAATCTTTGCTTATATCATTGTAAATCAGCCTTAAAAGTGGTTTTCCATTCATAAATGGGTGTTTGGCACAATGGTGAACTTGGGTCATTTTGGGTGTAAAAACCAGTTGGGTCATAAGACCACCTTTGGTCAGCCATTTTTAGCTATTTGCAATCTGTTTTTCTAAAGTTTTAAGTCTCAAGGTTGGTTTTAAGGTTTTTGTAAAAGGTCTTTTCAAATCTGTGGTAACAAACAATTTAAAAGAGCTTTTTAGCTTAAGTTCTTTTAAAACCTGATTTGAGTCCTGTTTTGTGTCCATTTTAGTGTCAAATTAGAGTAGTATAGAGTTCCTTTGGTTTACTTGCATTTTTCATAATCTGCCACAAGTTTTTATTTAGTGTTCTTTGGTCAAAAAGCCCTTTTTCATTTTCAGTTTTCAAATAGTTAAATAAGTTTTTAGCTTTTTAAATTTTGAGCATAAGCTCTTTTCTTGTCAAACTCAATCTGTTTTTACTTAGATTTTATTTTTAACCTTATTTGGTTGCTTATTCTTAAGCCTGCTTATGCCCCTTGTCTTTTAACTAGAAAACCAAATCAGCATACTCTGTGCAAACAACACTTTTCGAAGCCCTTTTTCTCTGCTCATTTCAGTTTCAAACCTTTTTATTTTTGTTGATTTTAGTAGCCCATAAGCTGTTCTTTAAGCTCATATAAGCCTTAAGCCCATAAGGTTCCATCTAATGCTTAAAATTTAAGCCCAAAGGTTGCCCCCTAGGCTTGGTGTATGCAGTTTTTGCGCATATTGTTTATTTTAGTTTTCTGGCTTTTCTGTCTCTTTTTTCTTCCTTATTTCTAACTGCATTTGCTTATTAGGTTAGGTAGATAATCTGTTTTTGCTTCTTTCCATTTTTCATTTGCTTAATTGTCAAAAAAATTTGCAAAAAGTTTAGCTCATTTAAACTTAGTTCAAAAAAGTGTTATCTGCCCACATTTTGCTTATTTTCTCAGCTTATTTGAGTTTTGTAAAAAAAAAGTGTCTTTTTTAAATTAGCTTATTTTTATCAGTTTTATAAGTTTCTTAAAAAAAAGTTTTATAAAAAGATAAAGGCCAAGGGTCGAACCCTGGACCTCCCCCTTTGCTTATTCTGGCTTATTCAGTAAGCCACCTTTTTCCAACTTATTTTTCTTAGGACCAACATCTTTCAAACTATTTTTCACCACTTTTTCAGATTTTTCCATTTAATTTTACTATTTTTTATCATTTATTTTCCTTAAAACTGTTTTTTAATTATTAAAAATTATTAAAAAATCAAAAAAATATAATTATTTTTAGAAATTTTATTTTATCATATTGCACTTAGGAAAATTAATTTGGCTTTCGTAAGGTCATTTTTGCAAAATTTCGTTTTTTAAAGAAAGGGATTCGTTCCCGTTCACGTTTTTTGTGTTTTAAAGCTCAAATCAACTCCGTTTTCGTTCTAGTTTTCTTTAATCTTACTTTTTAGTTAATTAGAGTCTATTAAAAGTGAAAAAATAATTTTAGAGTAATTGTTTAGAAATTAGGTTTTTTTAAGTGTCGTTTTTAGATTTCCGTTTACGTTTTTAGTATAATTTTGTGTGCCTTTCTCACTTCTAGTATAGATTGCATTATTTTTCCCGTAGATTTAGAAATCCAATCCAAATCTTTTCCATTCAAACATCAAATATCAAACTGACTCTCGACTATCCAATTCACTCCTCGTTTGGACTACGACCCGGGAACATCATATACTACTTCCGGTTTCATTGATTTTGTGGATTTTGATCCTTATATATATATATATATATATATATATATATATATATATATTATATATATATAATTATACTATTATATAATATTTATAATATATTATAGGGTTGAATCTAAAGCAAATCAGTAAACGAATATGACAATTGTTATAATAATGAGATATTTAATATTTTTACTCAAGAAGAGCAGTATACTGAGCTACTCCATCCTATTATTGAGCCACATCAGGTTCAACAGAATATCAGTAATGTTATCTTTGTGAATTATAGTGTGGAACAAAGTGGGGGAACAGTAGAACAACATCCTACGACCATTGAGGAAACACGTGATTTATATGATTTATTATATAATAATTTGGCTATAGAGGTTGAGAAAGTCAACACGGTCAATCGCAGAATGAAAGAAACTAATTCCAATTTGACCACTGAACATGCTAGATATAGGGGTCAAGAAAAAAGTTTTGAAATCATTATGAACTTGAAACTGGTTATAGAAAGTCTGTTTATCAAGAATAATGTCTTACTACAAAGATAAATGCTCTTCACCTAAGTTCTATTAAACAAATAACGACTTTAAATGAAGAAATTGCAAATTTAAATAACCAGCTTTCAAAATAAAAATCAACTGTTTCTAATCTTCAGCAAGAGAAGAAAAAGTTGAAAGATGATTTCAAAATACGCGAAGACGGGCTTCTTGATAAACTTATACAACATGAGAAAAATATTAAGGAATTATATAACATTTTGGTTAAAACGGGTCAATCGATTCAAACGATGCATATGCTTTCACTTAAGCCAGACTCGTTTTACCACACTGAACAAAAAATGGCTTTAGGTTATCAAAATCCCTTCTATCTCAAGCAAGCTCAATAGAAACAACAGAGTTTGTATAATGGCAGAGTATTATTAGAAAATCATGATCCTCCTGCTTTGTATGATTCGGAGGAAACACTGCAACTTGCTCAAGAGAGTCGTTTAAAAATGAAATTGAATAAAAAAAATAAAACCGACAAATTATGCAAAAATTAATAAACTTTCTGAGGGTTTTTTGTTTCTCAAAAGGCCAAGTCACGAGAAGAGGTGTATTTTTCAAATACTTTCAAAACGGCCAGTGTTTCAAACACAATTTCCAAACCAATTTCAATACCTGATGATGAATTTTCCGATGATACTCCAAGTGTTGCCCGGAAATTTCTAAATGAGGTAAAAGACCCCATTGTGACGCTTCAACATGTTGTTAAACATAGAATGAATGGAAACGTTAACAAATTGTCATCCCCAATTCATTAAGAGATTCATAAGATTTTCAAGGACAAAATTGTCCCTATCGTTAACAAAGTTGACGCTAGAGTACAAATTTTTAGAAATCATTATATGAAAGAAGCAACTAAATTTGTTCGAGACTTTAAATCTCTTGTAAAAGAAGCTGACTCAACTCTTTATAAAATCATAGTTTTGGAAAAAGAAAACGAAAGTCTCTTAAGAGTAGTTGTCAGTCAGGATATTATGTCTATTATGCAAAATAATTCTGTTGTGGAAACATCCGATCTCCAAACTTAGCTTGATCGTACGAAAGAAAAGATGGAAACTTGTATCATTAAAAATGGAACTGAATATGCTGAAATTTGGAATGATTGGTAATGTGTGCTAAAACACACATCATTTATACCTCGGAAAAAACTATAAAATGGACTAAAAATACTAAAATATGCTTAATTATATTGCAAATATGTTTGTTTGGTATTTTTATGTCTTGCAGGTACTAAGGATTGAAAACAAAGAAAAAATGGGAAGTTTCGGGTTCGATTCGATCAAGTTTTCTAATTATTCGAGATCAAGACGAAGTCGTTAATATTTCCCAAGCATGCCATTGGAAAGAGCACAAAAAAATCGAGTCCGACGGTGCTTTCATCTTTTATTGAGCCGGCCCGACACCATTTATATGGATCGGACCGACTCATATTTATTACAAGCCCAAGTATTAAAGATAAATAAATTGCAACTCAAGTCCAGCCCAAGAACTTGTATGAAATAATCTCGGCCCACATAATAAGAGTAATAAGCTCGGCCCACTGTGTTGGGAAGGCCCATGAATATCAAGCCCCAAAATCTACTCTAGCTACTGAATGAATTGATGAAAGAAATGAAGCAAGCGAGTGCATTTCACGCACCCTAATTAATTCCATATAGCGAGTACACAAGTCCACTCGCACCCACTAATTTTTCTTCAACCAACTCAAGGACAACACGTGGCAAGAGCTTGCTATCAATTCATAGTGCAGTTATAGACTTGGAACAAATGCGTTCATTATACGCAATTCAAAAGGGCACGTGCCTTCTTTTCATTGGCGAATTAAGGAATTGCCAGCTGCAGTCTGAGGTATCAGACCCAATGATTGGCTAAAGACGAAAATGACTATCATACCCTCCGATCTAGAGCTGTGATTGGACGAAGACCTGAAAGGACGAATTTGCCCCTTTTCACTTTGTGCTATTTAAAGTGGACGCAGCAGACTCATTGGGAGTTAGTTTTTTTTAGCTTATTTTTCACATAGTGTAGTTTTAGGAGTAGAATAGTTTAGCTTATTTTAGCTTATTATTGTAAAAGCTTTTTAGCTTATTCTCAACTTATTGTATTGGCTTATTTTTCATGAATGAAGATGCTTTTTATTAAGGTTGGTTTTATTAATGCTTTTTATCTTTATGCTTATTTCTTATGCTTATTCTTCTACTCTTTCTTTTCTTTTGCTTATTTTCAAATAAGCTCATGCTTATAGCTTATTTTTGGATCCGATCTCTTAAGCTTATATTCTAATAAGCTTCTTTAATAGCTTATTTAGACTAGCTTATTTTATATTATTTTTGATTTAGAGCTTTTCGAGTGAGCTTATTTTAGCTTATTTTCGAGTGCTTATTTTTCTAGCTTATTGTTTTTAGATCTAATCCTTAAATATACCCGTCTCTTGTTCACTTGATTGAACACCTTAGTTTCGGGTGGATTAGATCTAAAAATAATAGATCTTATATTTTTAGCTTATTTTCTAGCATAAAATTGTTGCTTTTTAATTCTAGCTTATTTTTCTTAGATCTAAATCCTTAAATATACCCGATCCGAGTTCACTTGATTGAACACCTTAGTTTCGGGTGGATTTAGATCTAAAGTTTTCATCTTTTTATTAGCTTATTTTGTTCTAACTTTTCATGTCTTATTTCTTATTCCATCCTTCTACATCTAAGGCCGGAGCTTAAGGGTCTTATAAGGTTAAATGCTTATTGATTGATTAAGCTCGATTCGAATGCTAAAAAGGGTGTCATGAGTCTCCTACTCGACTTATTCATTAAGTCTTGAGCACTTTTATCTTCAAGACCTTATTATTTAGCTTATTTAGTCATAAGTTCTAAACTTTACTATTTTTCTTATAACTTATTAAGCTAGAGTCTTATTTCGAAGGGGTATTTGTTAGCTTATTTGAGAGTGTTGCTTATTTATAAGCTTTTATACTTTATCCTTACTTCGAAAAGCCTTGATAGCTTTTTAGCTTACTTCTAGTTTTTATTTCAAACGAGTTTTTTTATATAGATTTTATCTAGTTTTATTTTTACCAAAAATTAGTTTTCAAAATACTTATATTTTCTAAAAATTTTTCATCTTATAAGCTAATTTTTTTCTTAACTTTTCTCAGGTCCTAATTTCATACCATCCTTACTTCCTCTAATACCGTAGCTAAAGGTCTTATAAGGTTTATAAATAGTATAAAGTTTTATCTTATATAGTAGTTCAATGAAAGTAATTAGTAGATAAATGTTTGACACCTTTATATTGCTAATAGTGAAGTAGAGCTAAAAGTGTAAACTTATTTGTTTTATTAAGTTTTGTAAGATCGAGGTGGTTATCGTTTATTTGCGGATCTTCAATTTGGTTTTCATTTCTATCTTTTTTCAATATAATTAATGTAGATTTAATTTGTAATTTTATAAAATGTTTGCTTATTTGATATTTGCCATGCGTAGTGAGTAGTTTAACATGTGTTTGCTAAGTGAAATTAGTGATTTTTGGAATTTAAGTGCGGTTTTAGAAAAGGTAAAAATACTAATTTAATATCAATTTACATACCGTCGTTACTTTTATTCTATTTAAAAACTTTCATTATTTTCAAAGCTTTTAAACTTTTACCTGTCTTTAATTTCATTTGTGCAACTTATTATCTAAGGATTTAATTCGTTAAACCTAAGCCCGCACTTAAGGAACATTTCACGTCACTTAGCAAGCATATTTGTCATTTATATCAATTTTAGTATAATCTTTTAGTTTTTAATCTTAGAATTAATATTAGTTTAATTTTTAGTATAAAAATAGTTTAAAACCAAAACCAAAATATTTGTCATTCTAGCACCAAACGAAACATTCTCATGAATTTCAATTCATCTCTCGCCGTGGAAACGACACTCGGAAGATAGACTATTATTTTTTCTAAAGTAACTGTCTTATCTGACGGGATATACTATATATTACTACGACACGCGTTGCCAGGGAGAGGTGTAGCAATTTTTACGAGATTGTTTGTGTTCGAGCCTTGAAGAACCTTCCCCGTGAAGTTATTTTTCTTGATAAAAATATAAAAATTCAAAAATATTTTCATTTTCTTAAAAAAAACACTAAAAATAAAAACATTGTCCATAAAAAGAAATAAAAATTACCAAGTTGGTAAAAGAACACCAACATATAATACTTTCAACTAAAGTATTATTCATTAATAAGTTCCCGAACCAAAGATCAAAAACTTACCTTTTGTGTCACTTGCGACGTACGGCTCACCTTTTAAAGTTAAACAAACTCCTTTGTGCGTTTTTCTTCGAAGAGTTACCGTGAAGCAAGTTGATTATCGGTTTAAGTTATTCAAATCTCATTTTTTTTTCTCCTTTAAAAAAATATCATTTTTAAAAAACTTGAAAAGCCCAAAAATATTCTCTGTTACCTCTTATCCGTTTAATTCTTTCTTCTTATCCCCTATATTGTTTAATTCTTTCTTATGACGTCATTTAACCAACGTGAGTGCACGGGGTGTGGACAACCATGTAATGGCTTTTATTGTTATATATGTACATGTAGGTAGTGTGGTGTTAATCTTCTACTTGGAACTTGTTTAAATTGCACTTATGGTAATGGAATGCCAGTCACTTATTGTGGGTGTGAAGGCCCGTTAAGAGGCGGATTTTGTTCATTTTGCGCTTCAAGAGATGGAAATTCATTCGATTATAATCCAAATCCAAACTCTTTCAATGAATCTCAAAATTTTTCCGACTACCCTCCACAACCCCGGTACGAGACGAATATTTATGAGTTATGTGGAAACGGTGCTCATTTTGGTTACGATTGTTTACCCCAAGTTCCGTTTGTTTATAATCAGAACCAGTATTTCAATCAAAACTTCGATAATAATTTTCCACTAACTTCACCTAGTTTTCCACAACTATACCTTTGTTGTGAAAACTGCGGGGGTCCTCATGCGACTTTTCAGTGTCAACCGATGAACCAAGATTTCTATAATTCTAATCTTTCTAGTTTTAACCAATTTCAACCCCCGCAGTTTCCCGTTAATTATCCTCCTCAAGAGACAAGTAAAGAAATTTTGCAAGCTCGAGAAGACATAATAGAAGCTATACAAGCCTTTTTAAAGGAGTATGATCATATACCTCCTAATGAAAAGTGCATGGCTTTATTGCTAGTCGAGGAGAGATTTCTTAAAATTAAGCAAGCTGTGGAAGAAGAGTAGAATCAATCTGAAGTTATGCAAGAATTGCTTCTTAAACTCATGAATAATTTGCAAATTCTTAAAGGAATTCAACAAGAGAAGAAGGAGATGGCAGCTCAAAGTGTTACTCCATATTGGAATTTTTGTATGATTGACGATGAAGAAGCTAGAGAAAACATTATGAAAGATATTTGCACCTTCTTAAGGAAGTTTAGTCGTATATCTTTTGGAGTAACACCAAAGGTTTTATTGGTAGCTTGGGAGAGATTTGGCAAAATTAAGGATGCTTTGACGGACAAGCAATATCAACAAGAGGATATTCAAGAATTGATGAGTAAACTCCTTGACGATGTGCAAGATATTAGTGAAGAGCAATCAGAATATATTAATTGTCCAAGCTGGAATCGTCCTACTATTTTCTTTGACGATGATGATGAGTATACTATTATATATAGCAAGCCTAAAGCAATTACACCTGACTTACCGATCGAGGAACACGATAACTCTCTAAGTATGGGGGACGAGCATCTTGACACTATTCCTAGTGTTGAGAACCTTGTCCCAATCCCAAGTGAGTTCGAGGGTATTTTTGAAAATACATGTGATGTACCCGTTGGTGAAGATTCTTCCACTTTTGATGCTTTGAACGATCATTCTGAGATTTTATCTGATTCCAACGATGATGGTACTTCAAGTGATGACGATGATTTTGAGGACATCAAGTATGTTAGCTTAAAGGAGGTGAATAATGATCAAGAAGAGAAAGAGTTTGAATTAGAAGATATTCTTCAAATCCAAGACGTTATTCTTCATGAGAAATTATTAAACATCTATCGTCTTATTGCTAATATCGAATCTTTAAATGACAATCCCTCTCCTGATTGTGTGCTTAAGTCTCCCTCTTTATTTCCTATCCTCGTCGAGGATAATGATTCATTCTTTGAGGAGTCCGATACTTCTCTTTCTCATTTGGATAATTCTTTACCCGAATTTGAGCCTTTTAGCGATGATACGGATGAGACAAGAAATGGCAGTAAAACTACTCATGCTAATAACTCTCTTCCCGAGTATGATTCGTTTCTTTTTTAGGTTGAACCCGATCAGGGAGGGTTGACTAGCGTTGTTATTTCTGATAATTCAAATGACCCTCTATTGGAACTTCTCGAGTTTGAATCATTTCATTTTGATCCGTCATTTCCTCATCCTCCTCCAGAGCCACCGGATGTTGAGATTTGCTTAAATTTTGAGCCTGATGCGGCCGTGATTAACAATTTTGATGAGCTTAATGTAGACGAATGTTTTTACCCAGGGGAAGGTGAGATTAATGTTTCTCAAAATGTTGAAGATGACGATTCCTTCACATTTGTCATTCGGACTTTTCTACTGTATCTCACCTACCATGTGGATTCTCCTTTACTTCTCTCCACTGGGAGTGAAGACACCATTTTTGACCCCGACATCTCCACTTAGAGCCAGTAGCATCTAATCGGGATGGAACTTTCATGTGCTTTAATGTTTATCCAAACATTAATGAAAGCCCGATTGAGATTTTCTTTTCCATTTGCTTCCCCATGGACAACTTAATTCGGGGTCGAGTCAAGCTCGTGACTCGGTTAACAAAAACAAGCGTTTCTATTTTCTTATCTATTTTCTAACAATTAATGTGAGGAGGCTTGCCTTTTTCTTATCTCGTGTTTCGTGTTTTTTGTCCAGGATTGCCCAAAATTTTTGAAGACTCTCGTGTTCGGTGTTTTATCCCAGTCCACTCGAGCTTCCTAGCCTTTGCATGCTTATATTGGGAATCCGATATCCTAAATCTTATCGACTAACGTTTATCTTTAGCATAATTAA
>BQNB010027951.1:44546-57122 GCA_026074375.1 Tanacetum coccineum
GTCTACGATTACGACGTTTCGTATTCGTAGAAGTAGAAGGAGGATTCGTAGAAGGTTCACCAACGAAATTAGAAGAAGAACGGGTGCGCATGCATTAAAAATCAAAAAATATATATTTTTTTATTTTTTTGGTTTTTCAATTGATTCACAATTTATTTTAACGGACAAAACGAGATCGAATAACTTAAACCAGTAATCGACAAGCTTCACGGTGACTCTTTAAAAGAAAAACGCACAAAGGAGCGGAGGAGTAGGAAAGCGCGAAGCTATTAAAAACCTTTCTCCTTTAGGGTCGTAGTTCCTCGGAACAACCCTCCTTATACCCCTCTTAGAGTTTGTTAAACTTTTAAAGGTGAGTCGTACGTCGCTAGTGACACAAAGGCAAGTTTTGAATCTTTTATTCGGGAAATTATTATGATAATGCTCAAGATGCAAGCATTATATTGATGATGATTTTTATTTCTTGATTAAGGACAGTTTTTTTTTGTTTTTGATTTTTCTTGATTTTTTTATCTTATACTAATACTAATAAAAGAAAATGAAAAATATTTTTGGGTTTTTTATATTTTTAATAAAGAAAATATTCACAAACGGGAATGAGAACTTCACAAGGGAAGGGTCTTCAAAAACTAATCTTTAAACGAAAAGGATAATCGATTACACCTCCCCGGCAACGGCGCCAAAAATTGATTCCAGCCTTTTGTATATAAATATATAATATAAATAAATATAAAAATATAAGGATATAAATACGTAAGGATAAGAATCAATAGTAAGTATTCCAAGAGGCTTTTGAAAGATTCACTTTTATCCAAAGCACAATCCCTCAAAACCTACCCGAAGTCGTAATCCCGTCGAGGTGCAAATTGAAAATCGAAGACGTTTGTGATCGCGCGTTTGAATGGAATTAAGAAGATTTTTGGATTGATTATCTAATTTCTAAGATTAAAATGCAAAAATGAATAAGGGAAAACTAAAAACGAAGGCTTAAAGGGTTTAAACTTAAAAACAAGACGGGAACGAAAAAACGCGACTTTTAAAAAAACTAAATTATCAAAAACTAAACCTAAAATGATTTTTTTAGTTTTAATTATCCTAAATGATTAAATTAAAAGAGATATTAAAGAAAATCCTAAAACGAAAACGTTTAAAGTTGAAAAACGAAGAAAAAGAGAACGGGGTACGAAACCCGTTCTTTAAAAAATGAAATTTTGTAAAAATGACCCTACGAGAGCAAATCTATTTTTCCTAGGTGCAATATGATAAAAGAAAATTTTCTAAAAAAGAATTATATTTTTTTGATTTTTATTTAATTTTTAATAATTAAAGAACAGTTTTAAGGAAAATAAATGATAAAAAATAGTAAAATTAAATGGAAAAATCTGAAAAAATGGTGAAAAATAGTTTGAAAGATGCTGGTCCTAAGAAAAATAAGTTGGAAAAAGGTGGCTTAATGAATAAGCCAGAATAAGCAAATATGAGCTTATAAGCTAAAACTGGAAAATAAGGGATAAAAGAATAAAAGATGAAATGGATAATGGATGAGCTATTGTAGCAAAGTGGTTAGTGTGTGTGCAAGGTGTGTCGTGTGTGCAAAGGGGGAGGTCCAGGGTTCGACCCTTGGCCTCTCTCTTTTTATAATTTTTTTTAAGAAACTTATAAAACTGATAAAAATAAGCTAATTTAAAAAAGACACTTTTTTTACAAAACTCAAATAAGCTGAGAAAATAAGCAAAATGTGGGCAGATAACACTTTTTTGAACTAAGTTTAAATGAGCTAAACTGTTTGCTAATTTTTTTGACAATTAAGCAAATGAAAAATGGAAAGAAGCAAAAACAGATTATCTACCTAACCTAATAAGCAAATGCAGTTAGAAATAAGCAAGAAAAAAGAGACAGAAAAGCCAGAAAACTCAAATAAGCAATATGGGCAAAAACTGCATACACCAAGCCTAGTGGGCAACCTTTGGGTTTAAATTTTAAGCACTAGATGGAACCTTATGGACATGGGGCTTAAATGAGCTTAAAGAACAACTTATGGGCTACTAAAATCAATAAAAAGAAAAAGGTTTGAAACTAAAATAAGCAGAGAAAAAGGGCTTTTTGACCAAAGAACACTAAATAAAAACTTGTGGCAGATTATGAAAAATGCAAGTAAACTAAAAGAACTGCAATGCATAAAGAATAAGCAACCAAATAAGCTTAAAAATAAAATCTAAGTAAAAACAGATTGAGTTTGACAAGAAAAGAGCTTATGCTCAAAATTTTAAAAGCTAAAAACTTATTTAACTATCTGAAAACTGAAAATGAAAAAGGGCTTTTTAATCAAAGAACACTAAATAAAAACTTGTGGCAGATTATGAAAAATGCAAGTAAACCAAAAGAACTCTATACTACTCTAATTTGACACTAAAATGGACACAAAACAGGACTCAAATCAGGTTTTAAAAGAACTTAAGCTAAAAAGCTCTTTTAAACTGTTTGTCACCACAGATTTGAAAAGACCTTTTACAAAAACCTTAAAACCAACCTTGAGACTTAAAACTTTAGAAAAACAGATTGCAAATAGCTAAAAATGGCTGACCAAAGGTGGTCTTATGACCCAACTGGTTTTTACACCCAAAATGACCCAAGTTCACCCTTGTGCCAAACACCCCTTTAAGAATGGAAAACCACTTTTAAGGCTGATTTACAATGATATAAGCAAAGATTTTTAAAGACAGTTGGTAAACAAGCTAATTTAAGCACAAATAAGTACAATAAAAACAAAAATAAGCACTTATACTAACAAATAAGCAATAAGCAGTAAAAGGGCAAAATGGACAGTTTTGCATAAAAACTTAAACTAAGCACTTAATAAGCAAACAACAAACATACATAAGCATAAACAATAATAATAAGCAATAAAGGACAGAAATAAGCATAAATAAGCACTTCAACAGTTAAAATAAGCAAAAATGCAGAAAATGGAAAATAGTGAACTTACAAAGGGTCCAAGCTTCAAGCAATGAAATAAGCTCTCAAAGCTTAAAATCCAATCCTAATGCTTACCATAAGCTCTAAACCCATGGCCTTCCAATATTCACCATGCTCCTTTTGCTAGATTTTTGGTATTTTTTGGATCTTTTGAATTTTTTGACAGAAAATGAAAATAAGTCTCAAATAAGTTTTTAATGTCTTAAAAACTTATACAAAGGCTTAATAACAGTATTTAAAGACAACTTAAGGAAATGGCAAGAATTTAAAGAAAACTTAAAAGTGACAATAATTTAAAAGCAAGTATTAAAATGACTGAAATTTAAATGACAAGAAAGATAAATTGCAATGTATTAAAAAAACAGTAATGGTACAAATCTTGGTTACAAGTTTTTGACTTAAAACACAAAAATTCGACACTTACAAATGAACTACTCTAGTACTATTTATACTAAAACCTAGTCTTCAAACTTGTGCTTGTTGTGTTTCCTGTGTGAGGAGAGAACATAAATCATCTCAGCCCTTCATCTTTCTTGGAGCCCAATCTGTATGATCTAAACCCTTGATTGTTTTATCTTTCTTGAGCCAATGGCATTTTCTAGGATTGCCAACCTGTACAAAGGCAATGTGGGGCGGGGTTTTAGAGGGATGGTGATGTTTTGTTGTGTTGCAGGGGTTTTGTTTGAGAGTGACAAAGGAATAGTGCCAAAAATGGAATTTGGCGGGAAATGGAGTTATACTCTGTTTTTGATATGAGAAGGGTGAAAAGTTTGGGGTTTTGGCAGAATTAGCCCTTGAGTTTGTGAGTTTTCATTTCACCAATCGTCCTTGTGGTGTGTTAAGTTTATAGAGTGTTGGCAATTTTAACCCCTAAGGGTGTATGGTGTTATTACACATACAGTCCATAAAGGACTTAACAGGAGTTAAGGTTAAATGGTGTTGGGTTAACAGGTTTTAAAAAAATGGAATTGGGCCTAGAGTTGGCAGATTGGGCCTTAAGTGTATATGGGCTTTTTGGACTTTAAGGGCTTATATTGTCTTCATATAATATACTAATGGGCTTATCCGGCCCATTAGATGGGTTCGGGTGGGCCCATTAAGTATTCTTCGGTTACGGCTTCGGCTTTGACCGTTGACTTTGTCGGGGTTGACTTTTACTTTGACTTTTGTTTACTTTGTCTTTTTCACGCTCTTCCATTCCGTGCTCGGTTTTGTCGTTTTTGGCTTCGTTTTTCGTCCTTTTGTCGGATATCCGTTTCCTACACAATATGAATGAAAACATACAAATACAAAGTATTTTTGGTACGTTTTTGGTCATTTAAGTCCGATTTTAAAGGTCAAAGGGTATGTGTAATTAAGCACATACCAAAATCCCCCATACTAAACTATTGCGTGTCCTCACGCAATGCTACAAGTAAGCACTTAGAAAACTAAGACCCTCAATCCCTCTCGACTAATAACCTTGAAAAGTAGCTAAGTGTTCGTCAAGGGGAAATAAAGAATCAAAAGCTTCGACAAGCCCCGTTTTTACCATTTTTATTATTTATACTAACTACCACTAATATTTTTGTATTTTTCTTTTTCTAACATGTTTGACTTTCGTTATTTTCATTTGGGATCATAGAAAAAGATGCATTTCAAAAATGCCCCAAAAAGGATAAATTCATCGTTCCCGACTTTTCATTTATTCCAAACCAAGCTTAAAACGAAATCACCGCTAATTATGAGTTAAGATGCTAACACTACTCATATTTGCAACTTGTGAACTTTTCGCTCCCGGCAATTATTATATATAGGTGAATGTGCCATTTCGAATTTCAACCATGGATCAACGTTTTACAAAATTCTATGCTTCACGTTCCACCCGAGAATAATGAGTTTGAAGGCGAGATCATCCCATGTAGCGACTTTCGTCTCGGCACATCCCAACCTTGCGGCTAAGTGACCAGGCTTTTGACACCTCACAGAGACTAGTATCGGGACTCACGGACCTTCGGTTTCAAAAACTCTTAGGTTTCCCGTATATACATAGCTTATTTAGAAAATATTAAAATAAATTAGTCTTAGTTCAAAAGCATATTTAAATTTAAGAAAAAGAGATTTTCTCTATATTTATTAATTCACATTTACTACACTTAATACAATTATTCATTCTTAAGGAAATCCTCGACCTTTTAGAAGGCTGCAACATCGGTTGTGAGCCGGCAAGATGCAGCAAACTTTTATCAGTCTCGGATTATTATTCTTACTATGGGCTTTCTTTAGAAGGCTGTAACATCGGTTGTGAGCCGGCAAGATGCAGCAAACTTTTATCAGCCCACAGTTTATAATTATTACTCATTTCTTTTTTTTCACTTTTTTAACATATAATACCATGATATAGAGAAAATTTCGTTTTAAGCAAATTTAAGTATAAATTTGAACTAAAATTATTGATATAGACTATGCTTAAAAAAATTGTTGATTTAAGTTTAATTTTCAAAAATAGCACGAATTATTAGTCCAGTTAGAAGCTTATGGGAGAAAAAGCCACAAATTACACACATGAGCTCTTAAGATTTCCAAATAATCCTTGTTTAGCATCCAACTCATAATTAACTCTATCATTTTTCGTTCTTCGCAATCCGCGAACGCTTAGTCTAAAAGTTAAGGAACAAGCTAGAGCTCAACACGCTCGATCGAGTCAAAATTTACTCTTATTCTACCCAGCAGGAAAGTCAAAATTGTGACAAAACACTTATTTTATTTTTGAAATTTTTTTAATTTTTTTTTATTTTTTTGGTATTTTTTTCAAAATTTTTGGTGGTAAAAACGAGATTACGCGAAAACAACGGCTGCAGGCACAATCAAATCGATAGATCCCCCCCCCCATACTAGATTTAAACATTATCCTCAATGTTTTACGAAGGGTCTCTACGTAAATCCTAAGCCGTTTATTAAGTATGCTTAAAGATAAACGTTAGTCGATAAGATTTGGATATCGGATTCCCAAAATGAAGCTGAGGATTTGAAGCTCTTGTGATCGAAGGACAAAAACCGAGAGCACGAGAGGCTTCAAAAATCCGGGACATCCTAGACAATACAACACAAAACATAAAACACGGAAAAGGAAAGAGGCGAGCCTCATCACACAACAAAATAACTTATTCATTACTACCATACTACCATACTACTACTACGATTATACTAGGATAAGCATGGGTTGCCACCCATGAAGCTCTTGTTTTAGGTCACTTAGCTTGACCCAATCCCCCATACTTGAGCTTGTCAAGGGGGATAGAAGTGGAGACACGGAACATCCAAGACTCGGATGTCCTCTTGGTAAGAGCAAGGAAAAATCTCCATCGGGCTTTCAAGAATTTTGGTGACTTTGAAAGCTTTAGTGCCCTGATGAGATAATTCCGGGAGAAGAGAGATATGAACTCTTTTAGAAGTTAGAGTCCCAGGGTTGTAGATTTTTTCCTCATTTTCGGGTGAAAACGAGAGTAAAGCTCCTAGTCCGGGAACTTCTTTATGGAAAGGAAGTTCATAAAGAGGAGGATTAAAATCCTCAAGAATTAAAGAAGCGTTAGATTCTTTCTTACACTTCTTATTCGGTGTTGCAAAGTTTTGTGAACTTCAATAGGATGTGATGCTACGCATTGTGGAGATGATATACCTGGATTAAATACCTTGTCCTCGTTTGTGGAGGTCTGAGGGGGGTAGGGGGGTGGGGACAGAAAGCATCAACCTGTTAGTAGATGTGCGAAAATCCTCATAGAAAACCGAGTCATACTCAGGAAAAGGAAGGACATTATTTGAATCAGAGATCAAGTTCATAAACAAGTGAATTTAGAAATCTTTGCTTTTCTCCTTCATGAATTCAAATGGATCATCATAAGTAATCATCATTAACGGTCCTCGATGATCAAAAAGATTATCATCATAAATCATCCCATAATGGTGGGATGAGTAATCACATAGTAGCATGTTCCATCGTGAACATCTCAGAAAAGGTATCATCAAGATTGTCATTAAGAAGAATTTTCATCAGTCGAAATCTTCGAGAATAGAATCCATATCCTTGAATAAGATCATGTTAAGCAAGATACTCTAAATTCGAGAAGATGGATTCGACATCAAAGGGAAGATTCAACATTTCCTCCGGGTGGAAAAGTGATATGATCGAGTTCATCGGTGAACTCCTCAAGAGCATATCGCAACTCTCAGAAATGTGAGACTATGAAGAAGAAGGTGGTACTGCCACATAAAGTAAGTATGAAAAGAGGAGAAGAGATGAAGGATTACAATTCAAAGGGTAAATGGAATCACTTGCGAGATAAGCTTCAATATCCTCCTAAATTAACTCCACTTTTCTTCTCCGAGGGAGATAAGTATGGGGGAAGAAGAAGACTTGGTCTCTCGGGTTCTCGAATTAGAGTGGTATTGCCACTCGATGATATCAAGCATACGAGGGAGATCTTTGGTTTTATCAAGATTTAGCAAGTTCTCAATAATGTCTTCCTCCGGATCAAAGATATCATCATTAACTTCCGGTGAAGTTAAATTGGTATGAGAAGAGAAAAGAGAAGTGGGATTGCCACTTGGATGATTTGTTGCAAACAAATCTTCACGAAAAAAAAAAAAAATTCCTCATTTGAAACATTGTAGACATCAACATGTTGATTGATTCTGATGAGGTTCATTTGATAGCTTGAAGGTGTCATTTCTCAAGTTCAAGATTAGTCTTATCATTAATACCGTCAGTAGAATCATTTCTTCCCCATGAACGTCAATCAAAGCACGAGCGGTCCGTAAGAATGGTCTTCCCAAAATGAAGAGGACACGTAGATCGCTTTCATAATCAACAATGACAAGATCAGCGGGGAATGTGAACTTTCCAACCAGAACAAAGACATCTCTTGCAATTCCTTTCGGAGTGAAAATATCACGGTTAGCTAGTTCAAGAGTCATTCGGGTGGAAATAAGCTCGGGTAATCCTAACTCTTTCCACGCCGAGAGTGGCATCAAGTTGATGCTAGCACCTAGATCGGCTAGGGCTTTGAACTTGAGCTCATTAAAACCACACAGAATGAGAAATTTCCCAGGGTCACCTAGCTTTTCGGGAAGCTTCTTTATGATAACCGCTGAGCAATTTTCACTAACGGGTGTGTTTGCCAATTCTATAAGCTTCTCCTTATTGGAAAGGAGACTCTTAAGCATCTTTTGATATTTTGGGATTAAAATCAATGCATCGGCAAGAGTGATGTTGATGTGAAGTTGTTTAAACATTTGCCAAAAGTTATGGATTTGGACTTCATCTTTTTTTTTGTTTCTCTTGGTTCATTCTAGACGGATAAAGGGAAAATCGGTGACGAGCTCCCTTTTGAATGAATCACAAAATTTCTTTGTTTAGCTTTTTGGACTAGAGGATGTAGGACCTTAATGGTAAACTCACCATGTTCCGGGTCCGTGAAAGTCTCCTCTACACGTTCATCCTCCTCCGGAAATTAATGAAATTGAGGAATGCATAAGAAATGAAAGGTTCATCAAGAACAAGATACCACTTCGGTGGGTAATGGCTTTCAATTCACCTTATTAGGGTTAGCAAGTGTACTCGGTAGAGATCCCCGTACCCGATGAAGAAGCGTTATTCATTTGATAAAGTTACCCAGACATTACTTTCAACCATTAATTGAAGTAGCCAAGTTGTTCATTTGAGTTTGCATATGAATTGAACTGTATTCCATTAATCCTGATGTAGTTTTGTAATTTCATTCGGTAAAGCAACCGAGGTTGGGAATTAGGGGCTTGATAATTTTTAAACCTGATTCCGATTATGATTAGAACTCCTGGAAAAAGCTGATTTCAACTCTCCCTGATTGTATTACTTTTGGTTGTTTCCTTCCCTGATTCCGGATTGATAAGGCTAAACCTTGTTAGTTTTGATTTTGATTGCTTCGGTTTTGATTTTGATTCACATTAAACCCTGGTGGTCCGAGATAATTGTCTGAATAAAGCTAAGTCAATTGCGATTACCTTGAGGTTGGTAGAATTACCACCATAGATTGAAGGCTCCCACAACATATACGTTCGGATATATAGGCCGAACTGAGGCTGGACAATCATGTAAAATGAGGACCACCACAAGTCTTGCAATCTCGTGGTACGGTATTAACTTGTTGGTGTTGTTTGAAGCTCTCTTGTTTTATAAGTTCCTATACATCACTTCCCATTTGAAGCTTAAGGGGTGCTATTTCTGGATTAGAAGAAGTGATAGAACTTGATGACTCATTCCGTTGAGCGGAAGTATCCCAATCATTGTGATGGGCGGTTATATTCTCGATGAGATCATAGCACTCTTCGGGGCGCCTTTTCATAAAGGTCCCTCCAAGCAACTTGCAAATTGATGGTTTCAAAACGATGCCTTAATGTAGCACCGTTTATCAGAAGGAGTATCTATTTGAGTCACGGTAAACATGTTGTGGTTGGACACGAATTCAATTAAAATGCTTATAACGTTCCCAGCTTCGAAAAACACACATCGGTCCTTTTGACGGGAAATTTTGTAATATCATTTCTCAACTTGGTCACCATAGAGGGTGGGAAGTATTTTCCGAGAAATATATTGCCATTATGGTTAAAAAGAGTTTGGATAGAATTCCTTGGCAAACGATCAACCATTCGGCGGCACTATCTTGCAAGGAGTCAGTGAAGAGAATGTAGAGAAGGGCGACAACGGAGACCCCATTCACTTTTTATGCTTTGGGTACATGCAAAAATGTGTCGAATGCTTGTTGAATCAATCACCCAGTCCGCGAGAATGACACGAATTTTGAACTTGTTGAATCATGTCATTCTTAAGTCCAAAAGTCGTTGCTTGAATTGCAATCAGAGCAATTGGTCCACCTCAACCACCTAAAGACGGTTGGCATAACTCCTCCATAGTTTGGAGGTCAGGAACTGGTAAACCACCTCCTCCGTCGTGAAGGTGGTCTGGCACGACCGTCGCCCCCCCCCCACCCCCCTCGCGTCCATTAGCGGTCATGTTAACTATGGGAGGATTATCAAAAGGTTCTTCAAGATTAAAAGGTTTAACAACTACCGGTGGGGCTTGTTGTTGATGACGGTTTTGATTTCGAGATTGAGAACGAGTGCGCATGCACCTAAACTATAAAAAATAAAGTTTACGACTAATAATTTATTTTTTGGTTTTTATCAAACAATTTTTCACATCTATTTTAATAACAACGAGATAAGACACTTAAACCTAATAATCAACAAGCTTCTTCTCGTGCTCTTTAAAATAATTAACTTTTTATTAAAGGTGAGACCATACGAAATCCAAAGTGACCGAAAAGGTAAGTTTTTGATTCTTTGGTTCGGGAACTTATTAATGGATAATACTTCAGTTGAAAGTATTATATGTTGGTGTTCTTTTACCAACTTGATGATTTTTATTGATAATTAAGGACAATTATTTTATATTTTTGATTTTTATGTATATAAATATACTAATAAAAGAAAAGGAAAAATATTTTTGTATTTTTGTTTTTTTTAAAGAAAGTAACTCCACAAGGAAGGATCTACAAAGCACTAATTGTCAAATTTCGAAACGACAAACACTTTCACTCCTCCCCGGCAGCGGTGCCAAAAATTGATTCAGAGTAAATTTGCCCTTTATAAATATATATAAATATAAATAAATACATAACAAGGATCAAAATCCACAAAATCAATGAAACCGGGAGTAGTATATGATATTCCCAGGTCGTAGTCCCAACGAGGAGTGAATTGGAAAGTCGAGAGTCGGTTTGATATTTGATGTTTGAATGAAAAAGATTTGGATTTGGATTTCTAAATCTACGGGAAAAATAAAGCAATCTACACTAAAAACGAGAAAATTACACAAATTATACTAAAAATGAAAACGGGAAGCTAAAACGACACACTAAAAACCCTAATTTTTCAAAATTAAGCCTAAATTGATTTTTTCACTTTTAATAGACTTAAATTGACTAAAAAGGAAGTTTAAAGAAAACTAGAACGAAAACGGAGTTAAATTGAGCTAGAAAATACGAAAAACGAGCGCGGGAACGAATCCCGCTATTTAAAAAATAAAATTTTGCAAAATTGACCCACCCAAAAGTTTTTTCTAATTTTCCTAAGTGTAATATGACAAAATAAAAATTTTCTAATAAAGAAAAATATTTTTTTGATTTTTATTTAATTTTTAATAATTAAAAAACAGTTTTAAAGAAAATAAATGATAAAAAATAGCAAACAATATTGGAAAAATCTGAAAAAATATAGAAAAGTGGATTAAGGTAAGTTGGTACTATGAAAAATAACAGCTAGAAAATTGGGCTTATAAATAAGCCGTAATGAGCTGAAAACAGCTTATGGGCTTAATGGGCTAAATAGCCTTTATAGAATAAATTATGCACTTCACTTCCGGATGAGCATTGGAGCAACGTAGTGAGGTGGTTAAAAAATGTTGGTTGATTGGGGTTGAGGTCCCAAGTTTGAGTCTAGCTCACTTGGGGCCTCCCCTAATCCCAATGTTTTTATTATTCATTTTTTTACAACTTTTTAAACAAGCTAAAAATAAGCAACTTTAAAAAAGGAAAATTTATTGTAACTAACAAATAAGCACGAAATAAGCTAAATAAGATGGCAGTTTGATAATTTACACTAAGACTACAAAATGCTTAACTGTTAACGCTAATGGAAATCAAACTTAAGCTAAAACAGATAGAAAGTTACACCTAATAAGCTAATTCAAACTAAAATAAGCATAGAAAATTAAGCAAATAAGCCAGAAAAAGCAATAAGCTATAAGGCACAAACTGGCAGACCAACAGCCCATAGGGGGGCTTTTAAGCTTAAATTTAAGCACCATAATGGAACCTTATGGCTATATAACTTATATGAGCTTAAAGCCAGTCCAAGGGGCTACTAGAATAAGCAATTGGAAAAGAGTTTGAAAAACAAATAAGCCTTAAAGAAGGGTTAAGAAAAGTGGCTGTTTGGATCAGCACATGCTGACTTTTGTGATTTTCTTTAAAGCCAAAAGCCTTTTGTAGGCCTAAAAACAAGCTAGTAAACAAGCTTTAAAATAAAAGATGAGTTAAAACAGATGGAGATTGACTCCAAAGGAGCTTATGCTCAAAATTCAAAATCCTAAAAACTCTTTTAAATCAACTAAACATAAGACTGAAAAATGGCTTTGGTAAACTAAAAAATGACTTGACAGTTTTAACTAAAACAAAGGTAAACCAAAGGGACTTATAACTACTGCATTTGGACACCAATAACAACACAAAAACAAGACTTGAAAGCTGGTTTTTGGAAACTAAATCAAATAAGCTCCTAGAACTGTTTTAAGCTAACAGTTTTAAGGGCCTTATAAGAAATACTTAAAATCAAACTTTAAGTCTTTAAAACCTATGAGAATAGATTAAAGACAGCTTAAAAATGCTTGCCAAAGATGGCAAAGGTGACCCAAAAGGTTTTATGCCAATTTTGACCCGTTTTGGGTGTTAACCCAAACACCCCTTAAAGTTTCCAAAAACCATTTTTAAACTATGAACTTCTAATTTAAGCAAGGACTTTTTAAGA
>BQNB010027952.1:0-29047 GCA_026074375.1 Tanacetum coccineum
ATGCGAAGACTCGCACACGTATGTCTCAACTAAGACTCGAACCCACAACCTCTTGGTGATGGTCCCACCCACATACAGCTAGGCATATATTTACACCCTATTTTTCACTTACTCTACGTTGAAACGAATATCATGTGCAGATTCGGCTACAAAAATGAAACAGCAGGATGAATATTTACCATCAACAGCATCATGAGAAGTGGGAGACGTTGCACTACGGCTTATCCAAAAGTGAAGTCTATCTTCAGCAATATCCTCTTCCACACCATGAACTTTGGCTCTTCTCCAAAAATATGTAAGCCAAGCCTGCACAAAGGATGTAATTATGAGCCTAAATCATAAACAGATTCATTAAATCAATTTGTATTCATGAAGGTCAACCCATAATTACTAACTTATGAAACCGACACCCTACCTAAAGAAGAAATTAGATGTATGATATACGGAGACACATGTAAGATCTTTCTGTAACCACCACCAAATGGCCTAGTGGTAAGGTCTTTGGCTTTCAAACAAGAGGTCAAGGATTCAAACTACGTTAGATGTGTGCATTTGGGGTGGTCAGGGAAGGGTCGGAAACGGTCCCGGGATTAACCCAGTGAGGCCACGTACATCTGAGTCAAAAAGGCTCGCCCTCACAGGTAACCTGAACACTAAACAGGGAAAAGTACATCCGTTTTATGTAAGATCTTTCTGTATGGTAGTTGACAAATTATCATGATCACATTTCGATATTCATTTATGAATGCAAGAAAGCATCGGTAACCCTAAAAGTGCATCGGGAGTTTTCTTTAATGGAATAACCATCTGGAACTCTTCCATAATCCTTTGCAAGACAAATTTACTAGGAGTCGAGTTTCAAAGAAGCTTTCACGACTAGATCGGAAAGACTAGGTATTGGACCGGGTTGAAAAGTTAGTGTAGGTTGGGTCGACTTGGACTAGCCCAAAAACTACTTATGTCCATGATTCTCCATTTCATAACAAATTAATGTGTTCAATATGATTACTAACAATAATAAAGTAAGATAAGTTTTTAAAAAATAGTAATTTTAAAAGGTACGTATTTATACACATTTCATGCGAGTTGCGACCCATTTGACCTGTTTGGCCTGTTTGAATGGCAAGATCTTTATAAAAACCCTCCCATCTCTGATCGACATTATTCATAATTTGGTGACTAGTCATCATATAAAAGAATGTAATAGGAAGCAAACCTCTTTAAAAGAAACATCTTCAGCCTCTTCAAGACTCAACTCTGCAATAAAGGTAGAGCAACTAAAGTTAGTCAAAAGTCAAAACATAAACTAAAGTATTACAGTAATAGTTCAATACAATGGTAAATTAATTAGACCACCACTGTGTTACATACATATGATTTGAAAATCATAAACCCAGGAGTGCCTTGGAGATGGATACTCGTATTGGGACAGTTATAGAGTGTCGTATATAAGGATTCTAAGTTTAGCCTAGCATTATACTTAGAAACCGGGTTTTTAATTGACCTGGCCGAGCTCCCGGTTCAAGGTTTAACCAGCAGTTCAATTGGGTTTTTCGCTAAAACCGGCTTCCGGTGAGTCAGACGGTTCACGGGTCAACCCGGTTTTTTAAACATTGATTATACTAAAACAATGAAAACATATTAATTAAAATCATTACCAAATCCCTCCACGATCTTGGTATCACCTGGGGACTTCGGGTCTGTAATAAAAGGCAGATGTTACCAATACAATAATGGGAAAAAATGTATGAACTAACATAGAAAAGCTTTCCGCTATTCTCATGAATAATAAGCATGAAATATAAGTCGACATGGCAATTTCGACCTGTTTATAGTTTATTTAAGTTGCTTTTTATCTCAAACGGGTCAAGTGAGCCATATACAGCATACAAGGCTAAAAGGATGTCAACAGGGTTAAACAGGTCAAACATGTCGAATATAGTCCAAAGACAACCACCTACATTGTTTTATTCAAAGACTTAAATTAGTATGGTAAAAAATCGTGTTTGTCACTAGAATAAACACATCAAATATTCATAAAAAATTTACAAAAAGAACCAGAAGTGTTAAATGGGTCGATCAAACCCAGACCCAGCCTGCTTCAACCCGTCTGCTTCAACCCGTAAAAACAATGCCCCTTTACTGAATCCACTCATCTTGCCACCTCAAATGTAAGTCGCAAAAATTTCATTTAGGGCTTATAGCATGAAACATTAAAAATGGGCCATACCAGGGACTGACTGTCGGACCAAATTTGGACGACGTTGTTGGGCCATTGCCAGCACAACAGCATCTTCTACCTTCAAGCATATACAAAACACATTAAAAAGAATGCAACTGAAATCAACATAAATTTGAAGTTTTGATAACTGGGAAGGAAAGAGACCTTCAGGGAAGCCATTTCCCTCAATCCCATCTCAACCGAAAGCATACTCTCAATATTTCCTTCCCCTGTTAGGTCATTAATATCACGCACAAGTTTTCTCCTGTCAGAATCATCATCACCTGCTTCCATGACATGATAACAAGTTCAGAAAACGATGCACCAAAAAACAGAGGTGTCGCCATTTCGACCCATTAACTTATAAATGGGTCAAGGTGGGCTGTGTTTTATCTCAAGAAGATCAGATAAAACTTTTGGCTAGAGAAGGGTCAAATGGGATGACCGAGTCAAACAGGTTAAAAGTTGCCGAAAGTCTTTTAATGCATACAACCTCCCGAATTATTTATTCAAAGATTTAACCAAGTAAATGAATTTTGTTTTTCCATGTTGAGGTTACCTGGGGAGGGCGAGCCTTTTGACTCAGACGTACGCGGCCTAATCGGGGTATCCCTGATACCGTTTCCGGCCCTTCCCTGGCTACCCCCAAATGTGTGCCTAGGTTTGAACCCTTGACCTCTTGTGAGGAAGTCAAGTGTCTTACCACTAGAGCACTTGCTGGTGGTTAAAGATTTAGCTTAGAGTTGTAGAATAATGTAAGCATACTAACGCAATGGCCAAACAGGTGTTTAGGTGTCAACCCTGCCTGACCCGTACTATAGTGACCGTAACCTGACCCGCCCATCTTACCACCCATAGCCAATATATATGAGCTACACCAAATAAAAAGCCTACAACTATTGAGTTAGTGAACTTGCCACCATGCCAAGACTCCTCCTTCGCCTTCTGTCCAGCCGAGATGACAACTTCAAATGGCAGCGGTGCAAATGATGACCAATGCTCGTGCTTTGAGCCCGCTATGTCAGCACATATACCTTAGAAAAGGAATAAAAAAAGGGTGTCATGTTATAACAAATATGAGGTGCTCAGATGCGAATAACATATATTAACAGATTCATGAGGTGATATCTTTAAGAGTGATTGACGGAACTGATTCCTTTCACAGCTACACCTATAACTATTCATGTTACCTTACAATCATCATTTAAAATAGACCAAAAATACACTTTCCAATGGAAATATTCTGTATGATCAAACTAAATACTTGCAACATCAGTGTACTCCAAAGTAAAATTTTAGGATGGGTTTCTAAATAACTGCATGCAACGGGACCATACAGAGGTTAATATCACATGCAATTTATTCAGTCTCCAATTTTGGCTCAAACTTGTAGAAAGAAAATTACCATGCTGTACAGCTAAACCCCAATAACGAGAAAGCCAACACCTCTTCAGAACTACCTCCTCCTGAAAGAATTTGAAAACAAAAAAAAAATGAGAGCAAAGCCTCATAAACCACTAGAGGAGACAACATTAACCCATTTGCTTACAAATGGCTCGAATTTGGGTTGTATTCCAAATAAGGTAAAGAAGTAAAGCAAATTAATTTAGCTAGAAGCGAAGTGAGTCAAATGTTTGAAATTCGTCCAAAGTCCAGTTTTAACGCATACAACCTCCTTAAAAAAACCTCGAAAAAGATGTTGTATTTTAACGTTTCAAAAAAAGATCTTTAAATATTATTTTAAATCAATATTGTAAAAGTAATGTTTTTTCTGTAAGAACGTTTCAATATTTACTTACCGAGAGAAAAACTTTCTAAATCTGCATGTGGTTATAAAAAATTTAAAGCTGGATAAAACATGTGTTTCGGGCCATCCCCTAACCAGCTTGTTTCAGGCTGTTGCCTAGCCTACCCATCTAGCCACCTCTAAACATTACTATGGAAAAGTTAAGCCTACCATCTCTTCATGAGTCAAAACCATTCTTTGTGTCATTGTACGAAGAGCTTTTGCTTCAGATTCAGCTTCTTTGAGCTGCTCCATGGCGCCTAAAGTCTCATCTTTTACGTTCTGATTCAAACAGGCAAGGAAGTAAAAAGGTATAAAAATAGTCAGTACCCACAAATAAAATACTAAAATCAATAAAACCAATAAAGACCAGAAATTCAGTGAATCAGCGACTACCATGGATTTACCTCAAGTTCTGCACGAAGGTTAGAAACTTCTACATCTCTTCCATCTTTAGTCTGTTGTGCAGCTTTTAGAGCAGCCTGAGACGAAACTTTTTTCAGAATAAGTATTCACGAAGAAACAATGTTAACGCAAATTCATATTTAACTGCCAATTTGAATTATATTTACCTCTCTTTGACGTATTGCTGCTTCTTTCCTGCAATAACAAAACTCGCATCATGTTCTAAGTGTTATGCATCAAAACTGATTTGACATTCTCTCAATCCAAGTTTACCTGCTTAACAACTTCGCCTCCAAAGATACTCCTTCTCCTAGAGAAGCCACCTAGAGAAAACAAGTTTTTCCAAATGAGTGTAACTATGCAGTACCCTCAAATGTCATAAAAGCCAACTTAACCTTACAATTACAAACAAAATGTAGACACACAGACCAAACTGCCAAACCCGGACCACTATTAAGCGTACCACATGCGACACAACAAAGTTCAGAATAAACAATTTGTTAATGAAAGTGATTGCATACCTGTTTCTCCAGCTCCCTTGCCCTGGCCTCTGCTGCTTCGCGCTTTTCTTCTACACGACGAAGCTGTAATGGAAATACGCATATGAATATTAAAGTGTGCATCAACCACAACTGGCATCACATCTCTATGTCGTAATGTTACAATTTTGTATAATTATGATCAGCAGATGAACCATGTGAATTGACTCACCTTATCTACAACTATATCATGCTCTTCTTGTAGCATATCAAGCTGCAATTAAGCACCAAGTTACATCAAGTAAGAGTTGTGAACTAGTGTCAATGTAAGCTTATAATTTACATCTTCGTAAAGGAGCCCAATTATCATTACATTTTATGTCCTTTAACAGTTTATTTGTGTGTGGTATGCAAGAAAGTTCTAAATATGATAAGACAACCATACTTCATCACGAAGTGCAGATGCCTCGTGCTGATCCCCCATATCTTTACCACGTCCAATGTCATTTGTAAACCTACAATGTACACTCGTAAGATCACAACACACATGTTGCTGTAGCACAAAATGCATTTACGAATATGAACTTCAGATAGAGGTATTACTGCCTAATCATACCGGCCCTGGAATCTAATGCAACAGATAGTAACAAAGGTGCAAAAAAGATTATGCTAAACAAGTGACTATTATCCATGATGTAACATCCAATACTTGCACAAACTATTTCGCACAAGTGGTTACATAACGGCAGACGCATAAAAGAATATGAACGTATGAAGGGGAAACAAAGGGATGGGGGTGGATAGATTAGTTTCGGATTTATTGATTTTATGATATTATTTAATAGAGCATTTAAATGATTATTATTATTGTTATCATCATCATTATTATTATTATTATCATTATCATCATCCTCATATAATTGGATTCTTAACATGTTTAGAGGTCAGCCAACACTGACTTAACAAGTGGTGAATAGAGGTTTGAGTAACGAGTGAGACATAGGAATCCACTATTTTCATGCCGTGTTGCCAATAATATCTTTGCTTTTCCAAAAAAACAAAAACAAAAAAGAACTAAAGGAATTTAGTTTTAATAAAAATGAGTGCAAGACGGTTATTATCATCTGATCTTGGAGCCGTTGAGGTTCAAGTCTTCAGAAGTTAAATTAGTTGTTGATGCTCTATGAAATCTACTGGATTTCGCTTCTAGTCTAACTCTGTATCTAAAAGATAAAAGACTTGTGGTCAACAAATCAGTATAAGTGAAGCAATTTCTATCTCATGAATCAAAGGTATGTCAAAAATACCGGAGTTCACAAGTCTTGTTCAAGTCACCTAATCCAAACTGATGCATTCCGCACTCCACAACAACAACAATACCCAATCCCGCCGGAGTGAGGTAGGGGAGGTGAGATGCAGACCGTCACACCCCTACCCGAGGATAAAGGGACTGCTTCCAGAAAAACCTCCGGCAAGTGAGTTTTTCCAAAAAATGTCAGGCATGAGTTTACCGGGTCTACTTATGTCCCTATGCTTAGCTTTAATTAGTAAGAATAACTATCAGACTATCAGTAGATAATACCCACCTCCATTACTTTAGCAAGTACATAACTAGACATCCTTTCGGCTACTTTTGTCAATATGGTTACCTTTAATTAGTAACAATAATAATTACCAGTAGATATAGTAATACTTACCTCAAATTGAGATAAGTTATCAAATAAATAAACTGTCAAGACACAATAAGAAATTCAAAATTATAAGGCACACGGGCTTGCATTTCTTTGTATTTAAAGATTAAACATCTAAAGACGAACAGCAACCAAAAAAATAGAGATAAACAAGTACAGCCATTTATTACCTTCTGTCTCTATTTCTGTTTGCAGCCGGAGGTTCTATTGGGGGTGGAATGGAACTAGGATGTCTCGGAGAAGGTCTATTAGGTGGCACAATTTGTCCTGTGCGAGAAGATACCGCCGGTCTTCCAGCTGACGTTGAGCGATTGGAAGGAGTGTGCTCCATGAAGTTCCGACCTAACTACATAGGAGCAAATAAAGTGCTTGGAACATCAACACAGACAAAGAAAAAGTATAAACATATAAAGTTATTTATGGAATTAGTTAATTATATCCAAGATCAAACCATAGTGATATTTTCCCGATTATTGTTGCTCAAGAACGATGATCTCCCAAGCTAAGTATATGAAAGGACATATGCTTATCGGGATCCCCAATTTTAGTACTTTCTAAGCAATTGACTTAGAATATAGGATGACATTCAAAAGCAAGTGACCACTCATAAGAGGTAGTCAGTAGTTGACTTTTGACTGAGTTAGCTTAGATGAGAAGTAACTAGACTTTGGATTATAGAGCACTAAATAAAGTGAGGCAACAATTCGTTCATTTAATTTAAAACAAGCAGCTTATTACCATCGCAGCAAAAATCAGAATAGATTTTAACATGATAACTTATTACAATACAGAATAACTTTACAAGCGATTGACCCTTAGTCCCTTACTAAGTGGTATTTAGTAGTTGACTATGTTAACTTATAATGAGAAGAAACCGAGGTCCAGATTCTTTATTACCCAACGTTGGATCACATGAAGCAACGATCCACCATGTAACTCTATAACACACCATTTAAAATTTAAATCATTCCAAATCAGCAATCCTATAACTGACTATACTCAAGTTCAGTTTCTACCTGTAATTTCACATGCCAGTAGCTATGCCACGTGATCTAACACTTAAAAATTAATCGGGCTACAATACATGGTAACTTCAAAAGCAAGTGACCCTTACTAAGTGGTATTTAGTAATCAATAGTTGACTTATTAGCTTAAATGAGAAGTAACCAGAATATGGACTCTTTATTACACAGAGTTAGATCACGTGAAACAGCGATCCGTGCACGCATATCCAAATCAAATAATTCATTTCATTCTATATCAACAAAATTCCAAATAAGCTTTCATCATCATCTGATCAAACTCCAATTCCAACTGATCTATCAATCATGTGTTGTTGACCTAGTTATGTTCCTATTCACATTCCACCAGTGACTGCGTTCGCTAATAATCGCCAACGTTGACCTAATCTTACAACTTATTTAGCATTCACTTTGACCAATAAAGCTCCTATTCATTTTCAACCTATAGTCTAACATAGTCATAAGAAACTGATCAAACTAATAATAGAACAGTTATTACCTTCAACTCAAAACATGAACTATTCAAAACAGCCTAAGGCAGGTGACATGATATCTATCGTCATAACAAACCGATCAAACTAACAATTGAACAGTTATAAAACTTCAATTAAAGCATAAGCAGCCCGAGACACGCGTACATGCAAAGGCGATATTAAATAGTCGAAACAAATTGATCAACTAATATTGAACAGTTGTAAACCTTCAACTCAAACATAAAGAACACGACACACTACTCAAATACACAAAACTCGAACATATCAACTTACATTGTGACGGTGTTATCAGTGATCATAATAACAAGCTGATCAAACTAGCACACGTATCGTATATCACAAAACTCGAACGAATCAACATACTGTAGGAGAAGGCTATCTCTATAGTCATTACTTACAAACTTATCAAACTTAAAACTAAACAGCTGTAAACTAAATGAAACACTAATCTAACACATTAACTACATTTCATCTATAGTCATACTAACAAACTGATCAAAACTAACAATAAAACAGCCGAAACTCTAACGGAATCAAAACTCACCGTAGGCGAAGGTGATCTACTATACAGTAGATATATTACGGCAGGTGACACGATATATATACTCATAACAAACTGATCAAACTAAAAACTAAACATTTTATACAAATATCGAATAAAACGAAACTCGAACACTTAATACAGACGAAGGCTATATCTATACTCCTAACAAACTAATAATTTAACAGTTTTAAACTAAACGAAACACTACATTTCATCTATAGCCATAATAACAATAAAACAGTTTTAACAGAATAACCGAAACTCGAAACGAGATGATGAAACAGTATTAAAAAAGGAATAAACTAAACTCGAAAGGCATGTGAACGCGATATCTATAGTCATAATAACAAACTGATCAAACTTATAACTAAGCAGCTATAAAATAAACGTAACACTAATCTAACACATTAACCACATTTCATCTATAGTCATAATAACAAACTAACAATAAAACAGGCGAAACTCAAGGAACAAATTACCGCAGGCGAAGGCGATCTATTACCAACTCGACTCCCAAACGAAACACCAGACAAACCATTACTACTTCCCCCACTCCCACTCCCAAACGACGTCGGTTTAGCAAACTTAAAACCTAAATCCTCATCGTCATCGTCGTCGTCATCATAATCATCACCGTCATAATTATTATCATTTTGAACCGCCATAACTTTAGCTAGTCTTTGAGCAGCAGCTTTGGCAGCGGAGGTTTGAGTTCGTTTGATCGTTGAGTAACCGCCGATAGGTTGACCTAACCGTGACTGTGGATGTGCTGGTGATGATGAACCTGATGATCCGGTGCGGCTGTATATCGGTGATTGTGTACGCGTTCTGTCCATTTTGTGAAACTTATAGATCAAAGTTTTATAAAATTAGGTCAAGTTTTTATAAAATTGAATGAATATGTAGATCAAATTTTATGAAATTAGGTCACAATGAAGTGATGATTTTATAAATTAATCAATCAAGTTTTATAAAATTAGGTGTGAATTTGAAGTGATTATTTGAGAGAAATTTGGTGATTTTATAGGATTAATAAAAAAAATGTTGAGCTGGATTTATGGAAGGGAGAAAATTTGGGGATTTTTTGGGGAGGGGAGATCGGAGATGGTGGAAATGGTTGACAGGTCCGACATTATGATTGACTTGACGTGTACTGGACTAAAAATACTACTACTAACTTTTCAGTAAAGAGTCTTTACGTACCGAGTCCTTGTTGTCGTTGGGCTCGTGCCGTTGAGAAAAAATATTGTCACGTCAACAAAAATATTTAGCATTTGAAATCCTTTGGCATCACATTCTGTGTCGTATCCTTTGACATCAGAAAATATGGTGCCGTTGGCCTAAATTTTATTTTATTTTTTTCACTTACATGAAATAAAACAAACATAATATAACTAAAATAAACTTCTTTAGAATTAAAACACATTACATTAATAAAAATAAGTTACATAAAAATAAAAAGCATAATACGTTAGGGGTGAGCAGAAGAAACCGAAAAAACCAAAACCGAACCGAAAATCGAAAAAACCGACCGAAACTAAAAACCGATGGTTCGGTTTTTAATTTTTCAAAAACCGAAAAATTTCGGTTCGGTTTCGGTTTTTGTTCAAAAACCGAACCGTAAAAACCGAACCGAACCGAACCAAACCAGTTTTATAATAATATATAATTAATATAATATAAATAAATAAATGATAACTAAAAATTTTAAATTTATATTTATTTTATGGATGAAATTATTATAATATATATTATCTTAATGTTTATATATATGTTTGTCGTGTACGTGTGTTTACTTGATAATGTGTGTTTACTTGATAATATGTCGTTACAATGACAATGATCATACTATGTGTATTTTCACATGCATGTGTGTGTCTCTCATTTATATGTGTATAATTGTAAAAATTTGTGTAAACATTATTAGGCTCATATTGACAAAAAAAATTAAAAAAATAACCAATTTTCTACGTAAAACAAGTTTATTAATATAAATTAGCAAAAACCAAATTTAAACGGTTTGAAACCGAAAAAACCGAAAAACCGAACCGCAAAAACCGAGAAACCGAACCGCCAAAAACCGAGCGGTTTCGGTTTTTGGTTTTATAAAAACCGAATATTTCGGTTCGGTTTCGGTTTTAGCCAAAAACCGACCCAAACCGAACCGTGCACACCCCTATAATACGTAAACAAGAAATAAACACTACGAGGGACTAATAATGTCAACTTATATAACAATAACGTTTAAAATAAATTACAATAAGTTTTTTTTACATAAAAATAAGTTAACAATAAGTTTTTTTATTGTTATATAAGTTCAAAAGTTTCCAAATAAGCCAAGAAAGTGCGTTTATGAAACATAAGCCGAAAACTAAAGTCATAGGCCCGTTATAAACAGAAATAAACATCCTTAGAGCATCTCTAATGTATAACATTAAATTTTTTACTCAAATAGTTTAAAATTAGCATATTAAAGGAATATGCTTGCACTAATTAAAAATTGCTCTAATGTATGACATTAATTCTCGGCACTAAACATTTTCTACTAGTTTAAATTACATATACACACAATAAACAAAGAAATAGTTTAGAAAATATATATTGATATTGAACTCATTTTAATTGTATTTGTTAGACAATAAGTTTTTGAAACCCGCGCTTCGCTGCGACAGATTTTATTTATTATATTTTGGTTGGGAAGTCCGGGTTTTGTTTATTATGTTTTGGCTTATATGAGTTTAGCTATTTTTTTGTTTTGTTTTAAGGTGGTGTTGGTTTCTATTTCTTTAGTAAGTTTTTTGGTTAGCCCGTAGCTATTAGTCATATACCACATTATTTTGTGGCACATTGTTTCTTACGTAACAAAACATTGTGCTACAAATTTGCACTTTGTATATACATTCTCAATTTCCTAAGGAGCTATGTACTCAACTTCAGTCACTGAATTCTATGAAAGGATAACAAAATTGGACATGGCATAGTGCAATGATTAAGTAAGCACCGTAGAGTAATTGTCTCATAAGATTCTTTTGATAACCATGTCATTATGGATTTCTTTCTATATATTCGCATGATTTTTCTAAACTACACCTACAAAAAGCTCAATTTACCATAGACTGGAAACATACAACCCATGTGAAGGAGAAGTTGAGATCAAAAAGCTCAACTTCTCCTTTACACTTTACAATAACCACTAATATGGCTTTCTAAGAACCAAACTCGCAAATACAAATAGTATAATTTGTCTCGATATCCAAAAACTCTTTACAAAGTTACAAAAGCATAATAAACTAATCTAATTTTGACGGCGGGCTCCATTTGTAAATGGATTATTGTTTGTATACTTATTCCAATCAAACTCATCGTCAAACTGCAGATGCAAGATTCAAAAAATGTTACATATGTAACCATTTACCGCTTCTGTGATCATTTCATCTTTGTCATCGTCGTCATCTTCCTCTTCCTTCTCTTCCATGACAACCAAATAACAGAGGCATCCCCTTTCCTCCAAATGATACGTATATGGATGTTTCGAAGTAAATACATAATTCATATATGTGGATTAAAAGTCCTTCTTTGAGTGTTTTGGAATTACTGCTGCTCATGTTTATGTTAATACTGCTCAGTTGAAGTTAGTATTGCTCATGGACGTCAAAGAAAATATGCTAAGTATTTACTACTGCTAGTACACAGTTAGTACTGCTAGTACAAAGTTAAGACTGCTCAGTTGAAGTTAATGCTGCTAGTGAAAGTTACTACTGCTAGTACAAAGACTGCTTAAAGTTAATGCTGCCTAAAAGAGTTTTCTAGTTAAATTTACACACTTTTTTTTGTTTTTTTTTTCTAATAAGAAAATATTCTAAGTAGTTAGTACTGACTGTTTACTTGATATGTATTAGTTATTTATAGAAAAGATTTTATATACTTAGGAAAGTATTGTAAGCCGAGTAAGACTCTTTGGTGTATAAATGGAGGTCCTAGGGCATAGAGTTATACGTATCAAAATAATCTTTTATCAATCTTAGTCATATAATTCATAGCTTCGAGGTCTTTGTAACTCTAATACTTTGAGAGTATTCGTATTATTATCATTAATAAAGAAAATATGCTAAGTGTTTACTACTGCTAGTACACAGTTAATACTGCTAGTACAAAGTTAAGACTGCTCATTGAAGTTGAATGCTGCCTTAGTGAAAGTACACGCCCATTACAAAGACTTTGCTTTAAGTTAATGCTGACTAAAAGAGTACTACTACTTTAAGAAAATATTCTAATAGTTAGTACTGACTGTTTTTACTTTATATGTAATTAGTATATTATAGAAAAGATTTATATACTTAGGAAAGTATGTAAGCCGAGTAACTCCAAATGATACGTATATGGATGTTTAGGATGTAATACATATATCATATATGTTGGGATTAAAAGTCTTATTGATGTTGTTTGAATTATTGTTGCTCATGTTTATGTTAATACTGCTCAGTTGAAGTTAGTATTGCTCATGGACGTCAAAGAAAATATGCTAAGTATTTACTACTGCTAGTACACAGTTAGTACTGCTAGTACAAAGTTAAGACTGCTCAGTTGAAGTTAATGCTGCTGAAGAGTTACTACTGCTCAAGAAAATATTCTAAGTAGTTAGTACTGCTAGTGTAAGTTAGTACTGTTTGTTAGTACTGCTTACTTGATATGTATTAGTTATTTATAGAAAAGATTTTATATACTTAGGAAAGTATTGTAAGTTTAGTAGGACTCTTTGGTGTATAAAAGGAGGTCCTAGGGCATAGAGTTATACGTATCAAAATCATCTTTTATCAATCTTAGTCATATAATTCATAGCTTCAAGGTCTTTGTAACCCTAATACTTTGAGAGTATTCGTATTATTATCATTAATAATATTTGAGCTTATTTGTTTTGAATTACTGTTTCATTGATAATTCTTCTTAATATTAAAGATTAAATTCCTCATAATCTTTAATACATTCAAACAAAGCTTTTACTATAATTGTGTTAGATTTATCTAATATAACTAATCATTAAACAAGCTTAAGGAATTCAATCTATTGAAGTGGATCAACAAGTGGTATCAGAGCTTGTTTAAAAGCTTTGAATAAGAAGAACCTGTTTTTATACAAAAGATCTTTTTTTAAAGATATGAATCAAGATTCTGCACATATGGTGGCTGCATCCAAAGTTCCCATGCTTAAACCTGGTGAGTATGAGATCTAAAGGATGAGGATTGAACAATATATCCAGATGATAGACTATGCACTATAGGAAGTCATAGAGAATTGTGCAACCTTGCCAAAAACAACAAATGTGGAAGGTGTTGTGATAGAGATGCCTATTACAACTGCTAAAGAAAAGGCTCAGAGAAGATTAGAGGTGAAAGCTAGAAGCACTTTAATGATGGGCATTCCCAATAAACATCAGTTAAAGTTTAACTCTATAAAGGATGCTAAAAAGTTGTTGGAAGCTGTTGAAAAGAGATTTGGTGGAAATGAAGCTACAAAAAAGACTCAAATAAATCTCTTAAAGCATCAATATGAAAATTTCACTGCTTCAAGCTCAGAGATGCTTGATCAAACTTTTGATAGGCTTCAAAAGCTTGTGAGTCAGTTGAAACTTTTGGGTGAAAAGATTTCACAAGAAGATGTTAATCAAAAGTTATTAAGAAGTTTGTCACCTGAGTGGAATACACATGCTATTGTGTGGAGGAATAAAGCTGATTTGGATACAATAAGCATGGATGATCTATACAACAACCTCGAGCTGTATGAACCTGAAGTTAAAGGGATGTCTAGCTCAAGTTCAAGTACACAGAACATGGCTTTTGTGTCATATTCAAATAACAACACTAGCAGCACTAATGAAGCAGTTAATACTGCTCATAGAGTTTCTACTGCTAGCACTCAAGTTAATGCTGCTAACTCTACAAATATTGATAACTTAAGTGATGCTGTTATTTGTTCATTCTTTGCTAGTCAACCAAATAGTCCTCAACTTGTACATGAGGACTTGTAACAAATTCATCCATCATTCATCAGTTTATAAAACCGTGAGTAATACGACTCCATTGATTCTCCATCTCGAGAAGTAAACTTCCCAAATTCCCAGAACAGATTGGTCTTTACATCTTGTACGTTCAATGATTCACCCTGTTGTAGCCTTTCAATGGCTATCCACATCTCATTCGCTGTTTTACAAGCATCAACAGTGGAATAGATATCATCTCCAATACCAGTTAAAAGCAAGAAAATTGCTTCTTTTTCAGACAGAAAGTGTTCTTTGTTCTCTGGAGTCATGTTCAATACTGTTTCAATTGTTGTATGTTGTTGTATTGCAGGATTACCTTCCGTTGCAGCAACAGCTTGAACTAGTACAGTAGATGGCACGTAGGGACCAGATAGTATGCTTTTTCTCAGTCCCTCACCATTTGGTTTCGTGTCAATGTACCGTAGAAAACGTGATCTCCATTGTGAATATCTTCCTGGTCCAAGCATTGGTGGACGATCTTTTGAACCAGCTGCCATGATATTGTTGTGCATTTGACTATCTGTTGAGGATGTATTGACTGGAGTAGACATGATGAATGAATGGTTATGAATTATGAAGTGTGAAAGTTGTTGGATCTTTAGTGGATGTAATGTGATTGAGGTTGTGGTTTTTGATTACAATTATCGTTCACGGGATTTTACAGGTCTATGATTAAAACCGATAAGAAGTTAACGGGATTTTACAAAATCAATAGAAAACCGTGAATGAGTAATTGATTGTGTTTAAGGTTTGTTTGTTGTGAATTGATTGTCTTTTAAGAGCTTGTGTATGGTTTAGGTTGATGTTTGTTGCTATTGGTTAAGTGTCGATTAAAGTTCAAAGTCCGAGGATAAAATGCAATGTTGGAAAAAATCCAAGTGGTGAATCAGTGTGTTAAATCGCTGGATCAGTGTGTTAAATCGCTGGATTAGAGGTAAACCGCTGGCTTAAATCGCTGGTTTAATTCACCTGCTTAATTCACCTGTTTGGAAATTGCATGTTTCGCTTGGAATTTTGCATATTTCGCTTGGGGCTTGCATATTTCGCTTCTAACTTGCATATTTCGCTTAGACTTGTCATATTTCGCTTGATTACTCAAACTGTCATATTTCGCTTTAAAATGACATATTTCGCTTGCAAAGTTACATATTTCGCTTGCCTAATGACATATTTCGCTTCAAAGTTGTCATATTTCGCTTGAAACATGTTTCGCTTCATTCAAAAACATATTCCGCTTCCTTCAAACATATTTCGCTTGATTCATACCTGCATATTTCTCTTCGAGCAAAATACGTATTTTTCACACAAAATCACCAAAATCAAACCCTTTATGACCTTTTAACTTGATTTTTGTTGCACAACTAGTTACCTTATGCCTAGATCTTGCTTAAACACATAAACATAAACACATCCAAGTACAAAAATCCAGGTTAGACTTTTTGAACCAAGAACAAATAAAGTTACTTAATAACTCACGAATTTGATCTTTTTAGCCACAAGAATCATACACAAATCCACTGTAGCTCTGATACCAATTGTAGGATCCCGTATAACACTTCACTTCATATCATACAACACGAATCGAAGAAGAAAAAAGAAGAAGAAATGAAGGTTTTAGAGAGAGAAACAAGAGAGAGAGTTGAGAGAGAATATAGAAAAGGAAATGAGAAAGATATATTACGAACTAGAAATGAGAAAGAGAGATTGAGTTGTTTAGAGAGAGAAAGAGGAGAGAGAAATGAGAGAGAAAAGAAAAAAGATATATTAGATATTTTCCACAATTAACTTTTCCAAGTGGAAAAGTTCCTTATATACCCCGACACTTAAAAGTGACGCGCGGGATATTTAACTAGGACCCGGGCTCGGGTTTTGCTTGGGATTAAACCCAAAACATATACAATATTAGATTATCTATCGAGCCCGATTCTCGATATTATCCTATTACAACATTAACTAATTAAAGACCGAAGCTCCATCGTAGAGTGACCGAACTTCCTTGTTCGACTCAATAAATTGAGGCTAACAAGTTCATCTTGCATTGCTTCGATCCATGCAGAATCAGCCATTGCCTCCTTAATGTTCTTCGGTTCTAAAATATTCACCGTGAGCGCTGAACATACAGCATTTTGGATCTTTTGGGCAAGCTGTCGTCTTGTTTGAACTGGCATGGTTAGATTTCCACGAACTTGTTCTAATGGATGATCTCTTGTCCATTGGAAATCATGACTTTGCGGTTGATATGAATGCACATCGGTATTATCAATGTTGCGTGAGGAAGACTCACTGATTTCTTATACCCGTGTATAAAAAAGGATTGATAAATTTAGCTTCTTGAAATGATGCATTTCGGTTGCTTGATTATGTTGTTTTCCTAGCTTGACCATGTGTTGGACCCTTCAAACTCTTCTTTTCCTATTGTAATATTCTTAAGTAAAGGACTGAAGAGAAATTCCAACCATTGTTGTGATGAATCTGTCTTTTTGCTTGTAGAACAAACATTTTGTCTTGGGGGCACGGGGTCAGAGTTGTCATAATCTGACGCCTTTTGTCCTTGAGGAATGAGGCCTGAAGAGACATTTTCAACAGACATCTCTTGTCGTTGTGGTGCGAGGTCTGAACTGTTGTGATCAGACATCATCTCTTTGATTTCATCAAACTTGGCTAGAATGGACTCAACTATTAAGCGTGTTCTCTTGTTGTAAATCACGTTATCCCTGATTCGACTGAGCTAGATTATCCCACATGAACACATGGATCCCTTTTTCTTTCATCTTATCCAATTTTCCCCATCTTAGTTTTTTGTAAAAAATGCAAACCAAAGATGTGGAGAGTTTTTATTGAAGGTTTCCTGTCATTATTGATTGTGATAACGCCGTCTTTCATGAGTCTATATATGATTGATCTGTTTGAGTATAGTATGCGGTTTCAACTGCTTCAGCCCAAAATGTTAATGAAGCTTAGAAGCTGAAAGGTATCGTTTTCGAGCAGACCCTCAACAAGTGTACGGTTATTTAAGGTTTGTCTTTCGACAACGCCGTTCAGTTAAGGTATTCGAGGAGTGGAAAGTCTGATGTTCTATGCCTTCTTCTTTGAGATAAGCTGAGTGTCTAATGTTCAAGAACTCTGTGCCGCTGTCAGTTCGGGCACTAAATAACTTGGAGCTTGAAGATTGCGATAGATCATTCGTGAGGAAAGTCTTTAAGAAACTTTAGTGTTTCATCCTTGGATCGTAGAAAAAGAGTCCAAGTGTATCTTGAATAGTCATCAACAATCACCAGAATATATTTCTTCCCATTTATGCTTGCAACCCGCATTGGACCACACAAGTCCATGTGAAGCAAATTCAGCCTTCCTTTGGAACTTGGAACAACTTTTGACTTAAATGAGCTTCTTTTTGCTTTACTCATTTCACAAGAGACAAATTTGGGCCTTGAATATGTCAACTTAGGGGTAGCTGTCACAATATCTTTCTTTGTATAAGGTGATGTAATAGAAGTTAAGCTGAGAAAGTCTTCGATGGCCTTAACCTGTTGACGTGGTGAAGCTTAGGCCATGAAACAGATCGGAGTGAATTGAAGTTTGTTTTCTTGAAGAGAAATTATGTAGAGATCAGATCCACGATTACCAGTGAGTAAATTCATTTCTCCTGAATGGATCTCTCAAAAACAAGTAGAGTCCTAAAAGCAACTCCAAATCCGCATCACAGAATTGACCAACCTGAGAAAAGATTGTGATTGAGGCCTTGACGTAATATAAAACGTTTGATATGACAATTTCCTTGATTCAGATCTCCTTAACCAAGAATTGGAGCAAAATTTGATCATTTCCAAACGAAACAGTACCCAAAAATTTCTCCACAAAATTACACAACAGCTTGAGATTGCCCGTCATGTGCTTTGTGCATCCAGAGTCAACAATGAATAGGATGAGTTGTACAATCTGCAAGAGAATTAGAGGACGATGGAACATTGGACAAATTAGATCCTAAGGAATTTGATATCTTCAAGACATTAGTAATCCTAGATACAATGTCTATAGTGGGACTAATACTTGTTGATACATCATCTTTCCTGATCTTAGGCATCCATATCTTTTTGGTCTTATAAGACTTTTATGTCCATGTATATCCTGATGGACATCTCTTAGCTATCCACCATTTCCATTCCTTATTTGTATTCTCATACAACTCCTTATAGTAACTCTTGGATTTCTGAATAGTGGTATCTGATGCAACTATTTTCTTATGGGGTGTTGCAACAGATTTGTTCGCTTTTCTCTTGGGTTTACTAGCACTAATAGGCACTACATTAGGCTTGTTAGTTCTAGTGTTCACGTCATTAAAGTATCTAGAAACACAAGCATCATGATTAGAATTAAACACACATTTTCCACATTCAGCACAAAAAGCATTCATGTTCAAAGTTCTGGAATTTGAACTGTCATTACACGCAGTTACAGACTTTGTTTTCTTAGAAATACTAGAAATCCTATGATGGTCTTCTACTTCCTTATTTTTAAACTTCACTTGACTATTGTTTGGCACGACCTTATCTTTAACTTGATAGCACTTAAGCCGTAGTCTGCTAACACTAGTAGTGTGAATTACTCTTGAAGATTTAGACACATGAGGATTCGTATTCCTAGAAGCATGAGGCAACTGTGGTTCTCTGTTTTGTGTTGTGGTAGTGGCAATTCTATACATTCTTGGTTTAAGCACATTCGAGTGTATTTTCGCTTGTTTTATATTCTGAGGCAAATTTTGTTGAGTGACTTGTTTAAACAAACCATCCGACACATTAGTTTTATTAACCGACTGTTTCATTTGAAAACTTTTCATTTCAGGAGAATTTGAAAAAGGAGTCGGTTTTCCTAAAACTAATGGTTTTGGAACCCGTTGAGCATTTGGTTGTCGAACAACAGATGGTTTATGAAACTAAGTTTCCACAGACTTTCCTTTGCATTTCTTAATGAGTTTCTTTAACTCATTGATGGCTATGTTATTGTCTTGCATTTAAGCTTTCAAATCCTGTATTTCATGATATTGTTCACGTTCTTTTCGAAATACATTTGATCCGTTTTTTTGGCAAACTGAGTTGTTTTTCATTTTTTCTTTACATTGTTGTAAAGCAAGTTCAAGAGAAATCGAGTGGTTTTCAAGTTTAGTAAAACTTTTTAAAAGCTTATTATGAACTTCTTTGTTAACAGATTCAGTTTGTTTCGAAAGGTTTTATGCAAGACATTTACATTCTTTGACTTTATGAAGATACAAGCATTGTAATTCAGCATAAGCATTTAAATCAGACAGAGAATGCAAATATGAACATGTAACATCCTTAGACACACACTCTTCGAGAAGTAGATCATATATGTTTGAAAAATTAGCCTTTTCAGATTCAAGTTCGTCAACCTCTTTTTCAAGGGATTTAACGTACTCATAATCTTCATGCATTTCTGTTTTAAGTTCATGTTCAAAACGAAAACTATCATTTTAAGTTTTTATGGAAAGAGGCATTAATAAGGTTTTTATCAAAACTTCCATATCTTTAGCAGTTTAGCACTTGTCTACTTTTACTAATAGATTTCGAAACGGGTAGAAAGGCAATGTTTTTAGCAATGTTTGGTTTTGTTCTAAAAAATAGTTTTCTCCACATTGTCTTCCTAACTTCTTTTGCGCGTTCCAACTAATAAAGATACTCCAATGAGGGTGCTTTGAAAATTTCATAAAGACTATTCTGTTTTGTGTAATCATATGGTTTAACATAATCTTTATTCAATTTTGATCTACTCTTATTTGCAAGAGTCATGGTCTCTTCCCTATTGGGGCCAAATCTGTTTGCAAGATCAGAAGTATCATATAGGATCTCATAAAAACAGGGCTTTTCAGATTGAGCTTTCTTGAGGTACCTTGGATTAGCAAAGGTTGTTCTACCATTATATGTCAAGCATTTGGGTGCTCACATATGAATGGTCTGGATTGACTGATTACGAGTATAAACAATTTTGTTCAAAAACTTTAATTATTTGTCCATTTCAATCATCTTGTCAATTTTCTAAGTTAAATAATAGTAGATAAAAACTATATAATATTAACAGACTAAAATTATCTTGGTTGATAAAAAATAATTCCTATTAAAGAATAATAAAAAATAATTAATTGTAACTACCATAATAATGTCGAAGGCATTTGGTTGCTAACATATGATGCGGTTCCAGAATTGGAGACTGAATTACGAGTGTAAACAATTTCATATTCAAAAACTTTAATTGCGTGTCCATTTCAATCATCTCGCCAATATTCTTTTTCTTTCCTTAACCTTTAACAAATCCGCAAATGCCCTTACTTTCTCTTTGAGATTGACCTGCAAAATGTAGACAATGTTAAAAAGACTTCCTTTTAACAAAACTCGTACGTGTTTTTTATTGACAATTGAAATTCATAGGCTTTAGTTTTTCAACCTACTTTTATGTTCAATGCTTTATTGACTAAAGTCCATAGAGTTTCATTTAACTTTGTTGAAGAATGTCATAATCAAATCGTCCGGTCATTACAAGGCTTAGACTTCTCAAACTCCCCCCCCTTAAAAATAACACCCTCATTTTGTTTGTTCTGAATTGCAATCAGACAACAATCCAGACAACTAGTAGCCTCCCCCAGAGCCCTACCAGACTCATACCATGTTAGTTCTGCACTCCTTCAGTTCTTGATTCAAATGATGCGTTTGCTTTCTTAATTGCTATTAAAATCGTTTTGTTTTATCCTCCTAGTTATCACGAGTTAGGAATTTGCAATTAAATTAGCAAGACCAAAACATAAACACGGAGCAGAGCACCCTCATCAACACAATCACTGCAGCATTTTGGTGTCAACGCTGAATATCAGTATTTACATTTATTTGATGAAGACAGGAGTGAGACATTGCTATCAACCATCTCCAAAACATATTTGTCATTAGATGGAGTTCCAGGTTGAGCTCAAGATATGCATCTTGTCATTTGCAACAACAAGAGAAAAATCTCACATATTTCTCATGGGGTTTGTATCCATACGGTCCAAGGGCCGTTCAGTTGCACACGTGGATTCTTCGGGGTAAAGCACTCCTAAATCGGGGGAAAGTACTAGTTGGAAACTGTAATGTGCTATCCAATCCTGATCATCAATCCTTCATCCGTGCCACTAGCCAATCAACTTGCTCAGCTTGTAGTGGAACACCTTGTTAAGCTTGTTTGCACATCATCATCTTTTCCTTGTGATACGAGTAGTCTTTAACACGCTTTGGCTTCCTGCATTCCTTTGCATAGTGGCAAATCCCTGCATTAAAGCACTGGTCCCTATTCAGTTGCACTACCGGACTGCCTACAGTTTCCCTAGTCCCAGCAACTATCATTGTCCTTTGATTCCCAAACTGCCCTGACTGATTATCGTCTTGTTATACCTTGGTGTGGTATCTCATACGGCGACATATCACGCACACAGAGAACCCGGGGGGGGGGGGGGGGGGGGGGGGGGGGGGGGGGGGGAAAAAGGGGGGGGGGGGGGGGGGGGGGGGGAATTTTTAATAAAATAAGGAAAAAAAATATAAACACGGGCCCCCAATGGGGTTATAATATAAAATAAGATAATAAAAAAAAAATAATAAAGGGAAATCACTCCCCCCACGGGGGGGGGGAGGAAAAAAAACACCAATACACCCGGGAAAACAAAAATTGTTTCCTACCTCACCCGGCCCCACCCAAACCCCAACCACCGCTACCCCAACCACTACAGAACCTAAACCCGCATGTTACAGATAAGGGGGGGGGCACCTCGCTCATTTGGGTTTTGGTTGAGGAGTAAAATTGTTAAATCAAACAGTCCCCACGCCCAAACCCCCCACTCCCCACACCCCGCACCAAACCCACACGGGGTTCATACGCTATACCCCCCTGCCCCTAAAACACCCAGTACCAACCCAAACCACCACCCACACCCCCAAAAACCCGCCCCCCATCCAACAAACTCCACGGGGGCCCCACCCCCCCCCCCCCACCCCATCCTCGTGCCTTCCCGACATCTTCTTGTGGTTGGTTTTTTTTTGGGGGGGGGGGGGGGGGGGGGGGGGGGGGGGGGGGAACACACCCAATTATAACAAACCAACTATACCCTACGACCCTCACCCCCGGCCAACATTTTGTCCAATAACAATTACCCCCACACACCGCCCCCACTTATCTGAGTTTGAAGCATACGAGAAGTTGTTGTTTGGTAGGATTATAGAGCATTGAAATACTTGCAAAGGATGCCAATTCTTTGAATGTCCTTATCCTCCTGACTTGTTCAAGATCACTGTCTTCTTCAGATACAGACTCAGAAGGAGGTGTAACGGTTTTTGGCGATCTCTTTGCCTTTGTGTCAGTAGTTGCACTAGTCTTTGTTGAAATATGTTGCATAGATCTTTGAGGTTTTGTGCTGATAGTAATTATCTTGAATATTGAGCAGCCGCAAGAAGTGTTAATTGGATTTACACTTTTGGCAATTACCACAGCACGAATATCAATACTTCATTTTGAATACTGCTTAAGATGTCAAAAAAGTGTGTGATATAAGCTGGTGTCTTTTCTTTTGATTGCTTGACAACCGCAAAAATCTTGGACATTCTGGTTGAAGTGTTTAAAGAAATTGAACGTTCACTTGCATTTGTAGTATCTTGCAAGTGTTTCCTTGTCAACTCATTCATTGTTTATAAAACCGAGAGTAATACTACTACATTGATTCTCCATCTCGAGAAGTAAACTTCCCAAATTCCTAGAACAGGGATTGTCCCTTTACTCTTGTACGTTTAATGAATCACCCTGTTGTGCCGTCAATGGCTATCACATCTCAATTCTTTTGTTTTACGAGCATCAACAGTGAATAGATATAATCTCAATACCAGTTAAAAAACAAGAAATAGCTTTCTCTCAGACAGAAAGTGTTCTTATGTTCTTCTGATTAAGTTCAATACCGTTTCAATTGTTGTATGTTGTTGTATTCAGGATTACCTTCCGTTCTGCAGCAACAGCTTGAACTAGTAGAGTAGATGCACGTAGGACCAGATAGTAATGCATTTCTCAGTCCCTCACCATATAGTTTCGTGTCAATGTACTTAAAAAAATGTGCTCTCCATTGTGAATATCTTCCTGGTCCAAGCATTGGTGAGAACGATCATTTAACCAGCTGCCATGATATTGTTGTCATTTGACTATCGTTAGATGTATTAGACTGATAGACATGATAAATTAATGGTTTATGAATTATGAATGTGAAAGTTGTTGGATCTTAAGTGGATGTGATGTGATTTAAGTTGGTGGTCTTGTATGCAATTCACGTCACGGATTTTATACTCTATATTAAAACCGATAATTGAATTAATCGGGTCTTGTCTCCCACAAACAATAGACAAACGAGCATTGAATAACGATTGATGTTAATGTAAGTTTGGTGAATGATTAGTCCTTTAAGTCCTTTGTATTATTGTTTGATTTGATGTTTTGTTATGTTTAGACAATGATTAATAGATTCCCAAATTCGGTCAAATACCACCTGATGCGCGGATCGATTTTTTTTTGGGAAATTAGGTTTTCAAAACAAGGGTTTTCAATGGACAAAACGCAGTGTCTTTAGACAAAACGCAGTAAAGAGCCTTAGGCAAAACGCAGTCAAATCTTGAGGCAAAACGCAGTGAGCAAAACGCAACCTTGAGACAAAACGCAGTGAGCAAAACGCAACCTTGAGACAAAACGCAATGAGCAAAACAAAGAAAACCTACAGTTCTGCATATACTAAACTTATTCTCAGGGTCAAGAAGCTAGAGTCTCAAATAAAGACTGGGAAAGCAAGGAGAAAAGCTAGGGTTGTTCTTTCAGATGATGAAGTCCTTGAAGATGATTCTTCCAAACAGGGGAGGAAATTATCTGATGCAGAGGTTCAAGAAAAAGCAAGTACTGAGACTGAACTATTTATTCAAGAAGTAACTCCAACTGAAGTCATTCAAGATCAAGAAGGCAGTGAGAAAGGAAGTGATGAAGTTAGTACTGCTGGTGCAAAGAAAGGTACTGCTAGTGGAGAAGTTCAAAGAGTTAGTACTGCTGAGGTAAACCTTAGTACTGCTAGACAAACTGTTACTTATACAAGAAGGAGTGCAGAGAAAAGGTCAAGACAAGACAAGGGAAAAGCCATAATGATAGAGTCTGAGCCCAAAAAGAAGTCTAAGAAGGAGCTTGAACAAGAAAGGTTGAGTTTTGCTGAAGCCATCAGACTTGAAGAGCAAATGAATGAGGAACAAAGAGCTCAGATTGCAAGAGATGAAGAGATTGCAAGACAATGGGATGAAGAGGAAAGACAAAGAGCTATGGCTGAAGCCAAGTCTACTAAGCAGATAGATTGGAATGATCCTTCAGTCATAAGGTATCATACTCAAAAGATGAAACCAAAGACAGTTGCCCAAGCAAGGAAAAATATGATCAAATACTTGAAGAATCAGGGGAACTACAAGATTCGTGACTTCAAGGGAATGTCTTATGATGAGATTAGGCCAATCTTTGAAAAGGTTTGGGATTTTAATCAACAGTTTGTGCCTATGGATTTGGAGCATGGAACTGAAAAGATGAAGTCTCCTGAAAAGTCTCCTGAAAAGATGAAGTCTGCTGAAAAGATGGAAGAAGAAGATGTGGCTACTCAGAAGGAAATGAAGAAAGAATCTCTAAAGAAAACTAGAGCAAAAGAGAAAGAAATCTTATTCCCCTAGTAAAAGTAGCACAAGGAAGAACAAAAGATGGGAGGAAGATGCGGAGAAGAAAGAACTCAAAGGATTTTTGATATAATACAAGAAGAAGAGGTTTCCTTAAGAGGTTGAATCTCTATATACAAATTCCCATTTGTAGGATTGGAAGACTTGTTTTTTGGACAAGAGAATTTCCTGTATTAATCAAGTTTTTAAGGAAATGGCCAGTTTTCCCAAAACTACAAAGTTTTGATGTGAATGCTTGAAGATTTTGATAGACAGGATGTATAGGGAATTGTAACAGACTAGTCAGGAAAAGTATAGGGGGGGGGGGCTTTCAAGACATGAAATGATTTGATTTGAATGTAGTGGGGAGATTTATATACTCTATTTGAGTCTGATGAAGAAAATGAGATTTGGAAAAATCAGCATGAATACAATTTGATAAGCTGGAGATTATGTGATTTTTGTGGTATTCACATTCTGTTGATGGAAAATGGTTTAGCAATTCATATGCTGACAGAGAAGAAATATCCTTTAAGTCAAGAGATGTTGTCAAAGATGTTAAGTAAGAAATTAGAGGTTGATCATGAGAGTTCACAAGCGTTTGAACTTCTAAGGTTCATAAGATCTTAAGTACATAAGTAGAAGAAATGTTTGAAAGAATCATCAGCAAAGGAAGAAGACTAGAAGATTTAATTCAGAAGAAACTTGATGATTTGAAGGACAATCACAAGTTTAGGGGGAGAATTGTTTAGGAATAAAATTCATTCCACAATACTTAATACTGCCAAGGGTACAACTAATTAGTAACTAATGGAGTTAGTAATGCCATACATACTAGTACCGCCCGTGGTTAGTTAATACAGCAGGAGAGAAGAGTTAAACACGATGATGGTCAAAGCTGCTGACTTGGAGATAAGGTAAGCATAGGAGATAATATGGGATATGCTGTAACTGTTCCCCTAAAAGATAGGTAGTTTAGTCTTTTTGTTAAAGGACTCCTTGTGTTCTATAAAGGGATAGTCCCTAGGTAGATAATTATATACATAGACGAATTACGTTTTTTAGAAATAATTGTCATACTTCAAGGTTGTAACCCTAGTACACAAAGAGTTACAACCGTATTATTTATTCTAATAATATTGAAGCCCAGTTGTTGTTATACTTCATTTTGTTCATGGTTGTTTTGTGTCTATTACTGTTCTATTGATTAAACATACTCTAGAGTAGCAAAGTGTAGATTCCGCATACACTTTGGTAAATTATAAAAAGTTTCTCAATCCTCTTTGTTATTTTTGGAATTCTTCCAAAGTGACAAACACTTTATTACGTAAAGAATCAATCAAGGCGTGGGATCAACAATGAGACAAGTTTTCAAGATTAATAGCTATGATCAAAATAAAGAAACACAAATGAAGAATCAAGGGCTCAGAATTGAAGGCGTGGGGAGCACTCTCTTTCCCTCCCACATAAGAAACTATCAGAATCCAAATAATCACTTCCACTTCATATTAAGAACAAGAAAATAAGGAAGGAGATGAGAAAAATTGTAGAGAGAGAAACTAGAAAGAGAAAGTGAGAGAATTGGGAAGTTTACTTGCAAAATGAAAAAAAATAACAATGACAACCTCCACTCTCCACCATTGGAAGTATTATTTATACTAGACTAAAAAGGCTTACTTTTTTGCTTGCTTTAGTATTTTCCTAACGGGCCAGGCTCGGGTTTACCTCGGGCTTCGCCCGAACACGTGAACACGTTAGCTTACATTTATGAGCCCCCGTGTTACCCGTCTGCTCTAATTAACAACGTATATTAATTAATGACCGAGACTAATATAAATAATGAAACGAATTTCCATTGTTTTTTGACTTAATATTTTGAGGCTAACACTCTCCAATAGTTGGATATTTTTGATTATATATATATATATATATATATATATATATATATATATATATATATACTATATATATATATTAAGTTATATATATATAAGTGTAATTAAGTTCGAATCACTCGTCGCCTTCATCTTCGTTTTATTTTTCTTATTATTATTTTATTATTATAATATTATTAATTATTATCTATCAGAGTAATGAAACACACCAAAGATACGTCTCCATTTCCTTCGGGAAAATGTCCAAAAGGAAACATCTTCATTCAAATACGTTGCGTCTGAAGATAACATCATCGACATTCTTTCTTTACCCCTCAACCATGAATCGTTAAATTGTCTTTGTCTAGGTCTAGGAATGATGGAACACATTCCGTAAATCTTTCTCTTCTTTTCTACTAGTCTCAATTCTAGTCTATTCTCTATTTCGTGCGTCGTGACAACTTAATTACTTCATCCAAAGTATTTTAAGCATTTTTAATTGGTGAAATGCAAATTAAAATGTCACTCCCTTCACAAAATTCGTCAAAAACTAAGCCCTCTCCTATTGGCGGTCCGACGGCCCCCAGAATTATTCTGGCGGCCCTCTAGATATATCTAGGACCGCTGACAGCAGCTTGTAATACCATTTTTTTTTCATAACCTAACACTTCCTCTCTTCTGCTACGAGTTGACGTCTACTCCACACCCAAACATATACCCAATATCTATCTACAGATCAATGGGTCATTCTCATATCCTCACACTCATAAGAATCATTGCTTATGTTGTTAATAGTCAAGTGAATTTCATAATAAAATGCGTATCATTCTCACACACAATCCTTACAATAGTCATACTCATAAATCTCCTCACATCTTGTTCCTCACTTCTCGTAAACCTCTTTTCCCACCTCGAATGGTCTTTTCACTTCTAAACGGTTCCTCTCTTTCTTAATAGTCCTTTTACTTCTGACGTTTCTTCTCTTTTAATAGTCTTGTCACTATTAAAATTCCTCCTATATCTCTCCTAACTTAATTATTTCATCCGAAATATTTAAGTAATTTGCGAAATGCAAATGTCACTCCTTCGCTAAACTTTCCACTTTCTAGAAAGTGAAGAACAAAAAGAAGATATTCAATCTTCAAGTGTTATTAAGTCACCACATTGTTGAGTCTCTCATTACTCTTCCACCATGAAAGAATTACCACCTCATCTCACATACCCTGGTATCATTTCACATACCCACCTTTGTTCCTCAACATTGTCAACCAACAAAACACCAAACAAACCTTTGAATTCCCAATCATCCACCTTTGTCTCGATAGGATCATATGCACATCAATTGTTAGTGCAAATGATATATCAATCTTTTCTATCAACCTCTCGTCAACACGTTCCTTCTTTAGTATCGCTCATCCTTTCTCACTTTTTGGCTCTATGGAATCATTTTCATTCACATCCAAGAGCACATCGTCTCCATCCTCGTCTTATTTTTCTTTTTATCCTTTTAAAGTATATATTATTTTTTTACATATTTCGCCAAGATATTAAGTGTCATTCGTCTACTTTTAAGAGGTTATTCTCATAATATTTTTGTGTCAATCAATAAATGAATCTCATTCTCGTTTATTAAAAGTCGGTCTAATCTTTCTCCGTAAACATACGTCTTTAGTCTTTTAATTATATCATTTAAATTGTTTTAAAATAATGATTGCGTGTGTCTAACTTCTAACTTTCTTTTAAAGTGTC
>BQNB010027952.1:29911-57120 GCA_026074375.1 Tanacetum coccineum
ATCACCCCTAAAGGTGCGTTTGGTTTCGTATCCGCACCAGCAAGGGTACGTTTGGTATAACAATCACAAAGGGGTGTTTGTTCTTCGTATTAGCAGCTCAAGGGTTATCGGATCTGGGTTCGTTAACTTTAGAGTGCGTCCGGTTTGGTTTTCAGCGAGCAAAGGCACGTTTGGTTTTTAATAATAGCAGCTAGGCCGCGTTTGGTTGTGTCCGAGGCACCAACGGGTGCGTTTGGTTCATTATCTCAGCCACAAGGGGGTGTTTGGTTGGAATTGAAAAGCATAAGGGGTGTTTGGATTGGCTGCGAAACAACCAATGGGGTGTTTGTTTGTGGGTTTGGCACCGGTTAGGGTGCGTTTGGTTCATTATCTCAGCCACAAGGGGGCGTTTGGGTGAGCAGATTTACCATAAGGGTGTGTTTGGCTTAAAATGAATTAACAATAAATACATCCTAAAATTTTATAAATATAAAATTTTAACGAGATTTATAAATTATAAATCGGAACTAAATGGTGGTTAATGGTTAAATAAATGAGATATTTATTACTTGTTTTAGTTTATATATAAACATATATACATAGATATTTAAAACACGCGGATGTTGAAATATTGATTTTGTTATTAAGTGGGAAAAACATTTGATTATATAAATATGGAAAAATGTTACATAAACGGAAATGTCATGGCGAGGTTTATATAAATCTTTATATTTAGTAATGTTTCACTAAAGCTTCTATTATTTTAGAAACCGATAAAAGGAGCCAAGTTATATTTTAAAAATACCCTAATTTGTATTATACAATAACCCGATCAATGAACAAAAACTATGCGTTTACAATTAGACAACTATTTTAGACTCGACCCGTCGAAGAAACGAAATATACGTTTATAAAATGTTATTTTATATTTTATAATTGTTATAAACTGTTACAAACATTGGTTGCTTAATTCGTAACTTAAAAACGTGTGTCTAACATCGGTGCAAGGGACTTTTATTTAACTAAGCGGTGATTTCAGAAATGGGTCAAACTAATTGGTTTAAATTAATTACACACACTTATGATATAATACCTGCAAGGTATTATATACTTTTCATTAATCATTGGGATGTTTGTCTTGTTATATAATTCACGATATGAATTATATAAGGGTTTATTTTCATATGTAATATATAAAGAATATATATTACACACTTTGCGTATAATTTCAAATTTATTTATTTAACCAACCACCAAGATATTGCAAGTTTAAATCTAAATCTTTTATCAACGTGTCGTGTTGACATAATCATTCATCGGAAAACCCAAACGCATTATCCTAGGCTAGTGGGACTTAGCTGTTGAGATTAGTTACTACTTCTTGGTCGAGCCGCTCCAGTTTCCGTTTTGTCTGGCGCTTAATATGCGCATCCCTGCCAATCGTTCTACAACATCGATGTGAGTTTATAGCCCCTCTTTCACTTGTTTTACATTTACTTTACAAATCTCGGGGGAGAATACATGCTCAATACAACTTGTTTACATATTCATTTACAATATCTTTTACATACTATTCTACACACTTGGTTTACATACTTGATTTCGCAACTCATTACAAACACCATTACATGGTTGATTACAAACTTGGTTTCATATTTCGTTACATACACGTTTACGAAATTACTTATGCACTCATTACAAACTTAATTACTTGATTTATATCACACTCTTTCTACTTATGGATTTAAGTATACAAAAGCTAATACGGATTATGATGGTTACGATATTTTTGGATCACAGTGTTTTTGGTTAGCAATTTCCTGTTTACGTTGTTTGCCTTAGTAAATAACCCAACCCATTACCTATTTATATATGATCTGTTAATTTCTTGACCGGAGGATCCGGTTGAGAAGCGAGTGTTATGTGTATTGCGGCGCAATCTATGTATACTTCCACGGAGAGTCGAGTAGCGTGTGTATTAAAAATATATTTGGGATTGATCATCACTATTTGGGTGAGTCGCTCTCACTTAGTTTCGACTGTACTGAAACACGGATGATTCATGTCGGAACAGATTTGACTGTGGCGGGTTTTGAACATTACTGGGCCTTTATTTGCATTAAATTGCATACATAGATGTCGAGGAAAGCTTCTGCGTCATGAGCTCTAGCGCAACAGTAGATATATATATTGTTATTGTATCTGTATAGCTAGGACCATTACATTTTGGAAAATCAATCGATTTCAATCTCCATATACTTATTGAACATTACTAATTTCTATGAACATTTTTTCATTTATATTGCGGCGAAGCAATAAACACTAAACTCTCTCAGGTTCTACATTTACTCTTACATTTTTGGCGATTATTATAAGGATTGAAATGGTCATACACACTTTATAAAATCTTTGAATTTCAAACATTTAAATTTATGAATACAAAACTCTTATGAATCAACCCAACTTTAATGTTGACACTTTTTAAGCAGTTTTTTCTCAGGTGAATTAGATACTGGCATACTTGCTATGCATTGGAGTATACTACATTCAAATGATCAAATCACGTTTATTGTTTCAAGCTTTTCGTTGTGATGCAATTTTTGGGACCCAAACATCACTAACCCACATAACAATCACACCTACAAACAAAATGTTATATCAATTTCAAAGAAATCAACGAGATTACTTTTCAAACGACACATTTAGAGGTCGTTCTCTTGTATCTTGTGCTATTGTATTATGAAGTAACGCTCCCGGACATATTTCCGCTGCGACACATTTTTGGGGGTGTTACATTTATATTGAAAATTTCTTGAATTTCAGGAGTATCTTGATTGTTTAAATATTTGTTATTTAGAAAATTTTCTTTTTGGTGTTGTAATTTAAGTTCAAGATTAACACAACGATTTTTAATCAGTGAACATCTGAGTACAACTTCATCAAAAAATTTCTTTTCAATCATGGTTTCCTTTTTGGCAAGCTTAGCTTTAAGCACTAGATTTTAATTATATTCATGAATAAAACTCTGTTACATTTCACAACTCTGTTACATTTCAAAACTCTATTACATTTCAAATAAGTGTTCATTTTCTTGCTCTAACCGCTTAATCTCAAGATTATCATGCAAAAGACATTCATTGTTAGCAGATAGCACATTGATAGATATAGAATCAGCATGCATCAGAATATTCATAACATCTTGACAGATAATATGTTCCAAGAGTCGATCATTATCAAGAAAAATTTCTTTCTTTTGAATATCAAAATACTTCTTGTCCACAGAACATTGTTCAACAACAGCTTCCATTTGGTTAAAAATCGTTTTCATCTCATTAAGTTCACTAAGAAGACCATTATCAAAATCTTTAAATAAATCCCTTAAAGTCTTAATAAATGGAATTACTTCCTGATTAAAAACTACTTTTGTGTCTTCAAAACCCCATGACCCCTCAGTTATTGCATCAGGTGTGGTTCTTACTTTCACCACCTTGTCAAAACTGGCAAGATGATTTTTTACTCTTTGAAAACTTGTCTTAACCATGCCAGTATTTTACTCCCATCCCCAGAAGAACGATTTAAATCACTCTCCCACACTCATTAAACACTGAAATGCATCGTCAAGTCTCCATCACCTCTGAAGGTATTTGAGTACGCGTATTGCATCAGAATATTATAGAATGATTTATAATCAATTTCTTTGAAAGGATAGGGACGCCTCTTCAGGTTAATATATAAAAATTGTAAATGCACACCGAACCATAAGTTTTATCATTACATTATTTAACATAAATTGGGATGACTTCTTATCAAATAACAAAATTATAAATGAAGTGGGCTTAATGTATCCGATATGACACCGTGATGACCTAACCGATAACACCAGAAAATCCGTTAAAAGGACTAGAGACACAATCTGTCTGCCACTCACAGCAATCTTAAGGCCTCGCTTGGTACTAACCTTTATCTCATTCTTAAGTTAATACATTTCCGTTACAAATCCTTGCGATCCACAACTTATTTCTGGACAACCGACTTGTTTACACTTGAGCTAGTAATTTGATTCATCATCGAACTAAACGATCAATGCAATATTCCACCCGCCATCACTTAAGCTCTCCCTCGCGCTCCTCCCATTTGTATTAACTTTATTATGGGATTAATGTTTCTTCGAAACGTCTCAACTTCCGTATTCCCATCACCGTTGTTCTAGTTATTATTGTCATGTTACTGTTATTGGGTCCGTGGACGTCCCAACTTGTACGAACTTATCCAAAGTAATGCAACCATCTTGAAAACCAGGTAAACACCTACCGACGAAACAAGAGTCGAACTATTCATTCGAGCCACTAGTAAGGAAGACCTTATGTCGCGATAAACATCCTATACTAAGCCGAATAAGTTGGGTACATACATCCATAAGCAACGTTGTATGTGAATCATCAACCTTACAGATAGTAGAAACGAGACTCCGTCCTCACATTAAAAACTTATACAAACATACTCACGCGTCTACACCTTCTTCCTGAGTTTTCACTATAAGTGATACTTTCCCTATAACGCGGTATAACAGTCATAAGATCTGTAATGAGATATTTGAGATAACCCATTTGATAGATTAAAATATCCTGGACAACCTAGCCATTTTTTTTTGGCAAATTTGAGGAGTGTAGAAACACCAAAATTGTTGCTGGAAAAAAGTTAGCACGCTTTTAAACTGATTTAATAAACATAAGTCTTTCCTTGGATCACACAATCGATCACACAAATTTAATCTCATAGCGTATTCTTTAAAAGGGTAGGTACTTAACATCCGAAATTATCGAAATTTTTGAATGACAATTTTTTACCCTTATGACTATTGTGGTCTGACTTACTTTTGACTTTGTCTTTTAATTGTCACATAAAAGCGATTACCAGCAGTAACCGGTAAATTTTTAAACATATTTTAAATAATAAATCATATATATTATTACATCTCACATGAACAAGTTATTTTAACTATTTGACTTGAAAACGAAAAAGCTATTAGGTTATTTCCTAAGCTGATTTATCAAAACGACCCACCTAAATCACTTTTCATTATTCTAACTCTAAAGGAAATTTGATGTAAAACACATTCCTGACAACTTTTTTAGTTTTGGTTCCCGATGACACGAAATCAAGCAAATGAACTAAAAGGCCCCGCAAAAAAAAGTTTAGGAACACAACGCGTACCGACCCAAGAATAATTAAATTCATATTTAATTATCACTTTTTTAGTTATAAAATTATTAATAAATTGATTTTAATTTTAACCCAATAGCTGTTTATTTAAAAACGCAAACGTTGAAAATAAAAGTTTCATTTTTAACGACACAGCTTACCGCGACACCCAAATGGTTAACCAAATAAAATAATAATGATTTTAATATATTTTTATAAAATACAAGACGATTGAATACTCAATTTTATAGAAAAATTCATTGGAACTCAATGCGCAACTTTCGTGTTTAATTCAATGCATTATAGCGCTATATGAGCCCCGAACCAATTTTTTTACAAAATACTCTATTGTCCTTGTGCTGAAAGAATTTCAAAGTTACTACCCTAGGCTATCCAAGGCTTGTCATATCTTTTTTTTATATAACTTCATACATATATATATATATATATATAAATATATATATATATTATATATTATAATAATATATATACTATATATATATATATATAATATAATATATATATATATATACGTAATGATAAAGTAAGGATTTAGGGGTACACATTTTTTCCCTACCGTTCTCATCTTATTCTCTCTTCATTTGTTTTCCGGCCAATGTTTCCGCGGCTGATTTCCGGCCAACACCACAATCGGCAACACAACCAATCCCACCCGCACCAACATCCATCCATGCTGCCATCCGTCAAACTTCGAACCGCCATTCTCACCACAACCGAAACCACCATCACAACCGTCTCAACACATTCTCCACCTCCATCGCTGATGTTACACGTGTCCAGTATCATCACCACCGTCCCGACACCCTCCATCTCCCATCCGACGTACCTGCTCTATCGCCTCCAACGTCGTCGTGCCTTCCACTCCCCACTGCCTCTACGCCATCATACATAACCAGCCACCACCACCTCCTTTAACAATCACCCCTAAAGTGTGTTTGGTATCGTAAAATACCGCACCAGCACGGTACGTTGGTATAACAAGCACAAAGGGTGTTTGATCATCGTATTTGGCAAGCTCAAAGTTATCGTATCTGGGTTCGTTAACTTTAGAGTGCGATCTGTTTGGTGTTCCAGTCGAGCAAAGGCACGTTTTGTGTTTGTTAAACACAGTTAGGTGCGGTTTGTTTTGGGGTGATAAAACACCACAAGGCGGTCTGTTTACAGTGGTAAAAACCCTACTAGGTGGTGTTTGGTTCCGTATAACAGACCGCGAAGTGTTTTGGGTTGAAGGAAAATCGAAAAGGGTCCGTTTGTTTTTAATAATAGCAGCTAGGCAGCGTTTGGTTGTGTCCGAGGCACCAACGGGTGCGTTTGGTTCTTATCTCAAGCCGCAAGGGGGTTTGGGTTGGAATTGCAAAGCATATAAGAAAGGGGGGTTTAGTAATTGGCTGCGAAACAACCAAGGGGTGTTTGCTTGTGGGATTTGGAACCGGTTAGGGGTGCGTTTTGGTTCATTATCCTCAGCCACAAAAGAGGGCGTTTGGTGGGTGTGCAATTTACCATAATGGTTTGTGATTTGGCTTAAAATGAATTAACAATAAATACATCCTAAAATTTTATAAATATAAAATTTTAACGAGATTTATAAATTATGAATCGAAACTAAAATGGTGGTTAATGGTTAAATAAATGAGATAATAAGATATTATTATTACTTGTTTTTAGTTTATATATTCAAACAAATTAAAGCATAGATAATATAAAACAACGGCATGTTTGAAATAATGATTTTGCTATTAAGTATGGGAAAAACATTTGATATATAAATAGAAAAATGTTACATAAACGAAATGTACATGGCGAGGTTTTATATAAAATATTTATATTAATAATGTTTCAAACTAAAAGCTCTATTATTTTAGAAAAAGATAAAATGAGCCAAGTTATATATTTTAAAAATACCCTATATCTGTATTAATACAATAACCGCATATCATGAACAGAAAACTATGCATTACATTAGACAACTATATTTTGACACGACCCTCGAAGAAGAAGAAATATACTTTATAAAATGTTATTTTATATTTTATAATTGTTATAAATGTTACAAACATGTTGCTTAATTCAGTTATTCGCAACATTACAAAGACGTGTTTCTAACATCGGTGCAAGGGACTTTTATAATTAACTAAGCGGTGATTTCCAGAAATGGGCCAAACTAATTGGTTAAAAAATTAAATTACACACCCTTATGATATAATACCTGCAAAGGCGTATTATACTTTCATTAATCATTGGGATGTTTGTCTTGTTATATAATTCCATGATATGAATTATATAAGGGTTTATTTTCATATGTAATATATAAAGAATATATATTACACACTTTGCGTATAATTTCAAATTTATTTATTTAACCAACCACCAAGATATTGCAAGTTTAAATCTAAATCTTTTATCAACGTGTCGTGTTGACATAATCATTCATCGGAAAACCCAAACGCATTATCCTAGGCTAGTGGGACTTAGCTGTTGAGATTAGTTACTACTTCTTGGTCGAGCCGCTCCAGTTTCTGTTTTGTCTGGCGCTTAATATGCGCATCCCTGCCAATCGTTCTACAACATCGATGTGAGTTTATAGCCCCTCTTTTACTTGTTTTACATTACTTTAAAAATCGGGGGAGAATACATGCTCGATACAACTTGTTTACATATTCATTTACAATATCTTTTACATACTATCTACACACTTGTTTGACATACTGAGGATTTCAGCAACATCATTACAAAACAACCAATACATGTAATTACAAACTGGGTTTCATATTTCGTTACATACACGTTTACAAATTACTTAATTGGCAACGCATAACAAACTTAATTTACTTGATTTATACACACACTTTCTACTTATGGATTTAAGTACTTCGCAAAGCTCCTACAATATGATGGATTTTAATTTATTTTTGGACACAATGTTTTTTTGGTTTATCATTTCCTTTTACGTGTTGGCCTAAGTAACATAACCCACCATTGCCCATTAACATGAACTGTTAAATCTTGACCTGGAGACCCGTTTGAGGAAGCGCGATGAATAAATAAATCTATTTGGATTGCCATCCCCTATTTGGTGAGTACTCTCACTAGTTTTCGACTGTACTTGAAACACGAATGCATACATGTCTGAACAATTATTGATTGGCGGGTTTGAACAGTCAACAATGCCTTTATTTGCATTAAATAGCCATACATAATGTCGAGCTTCAGCGTCATGAGCTTAGCGCAAACAGTAGATAATATTTATTGTATTGTATCAGTTTATAGTAACCCATACATTTTGGAAAATCAACGATCACTCTCCATACTACTTAATTGAATCATTACTAATTCAGACCTTTTTCATTATATTGCGCGACATCAATGACACACTAAACTCTCTCCGGTTCTACATTTACTTTACATTTTTGGGCAGATTATTATAAGGATTGAAATGTCATACACACTTTATAAATCTCTTGAATTTTCAACATTTACAATTTATACATACAAAACTCTTGAACTCACCGAACGTTTAATGTTGAGCAACTTTAAACATTTTTTTCTCAGGTGAATTAGCTCTTGCCTACTTGATATGCATTGAGTCTACTACATTCAAATGATCAAATCTCCGGTGTATTGTTTTCAAGCTTTTCCATTTGAATAATGCCATTGATGGACAAATTTAAAGTCAATTGTCAAATGAAATCAACGAAAATTACTTTTCAACACTCATTAGAGGTCTGATCTCTTGTATCAGTGTGCATTGTATTATGAAGTAACGCTCCCGGACATATTTCCGCTGCGACACATTTTTGGGGGTGTTACATTTATATTGAAAATTTCTTGAATTTCAGGAGTATCTTGATTGTTTAAATATTTGTTATTTAGAAAATTTTCTTTTTGGTGTTGTAATTTAAGTTCAAGATTAACACAACGATTTATAATCAGTGAACATCTGATGTACAACTTCATCAGAAAAATTTCTTTTCAATCGATGGCTTTTCCTTTTTGGCAAGCTTACTTTAAGCACTTAGATTTTAATTATATTCAAGAATAAAAACTCTGTACATTTCACAACTCTGTTACATTTCAAAAAATCTATTACAATTCCAATAAGTGTTCATTTTCTTTGCTCTAAACGCTTAAATCTCAAGATTAATCATGCAAAAGACTTCATTGTTAGCAATACACATGATAGATCTAGAATCAGCATACATCAAAAATTCCGAACCATCTTACAGATAATATGTTCCAAGAGTCGATCATTATCAAGAAAAATTTCTTTCTTTTGAATATCAAAATACTTCTTGTCCACAGAAACACTGTTCAACAACAGCTTCCATTTGGTTAAAAAATCATTTTACCCCTAGTTAATTCATTGTTGAAGACCATTATCAAAATCGATAAAATAAAATCCTTAAAATTTAATAAAAGAATTAGAACTGCTTGAAAAACTGCTTTGTGTTGTTTAAAACCCCATGCACCTCAGCTATCATCGGTGTGTTCTTACTTTCACCACCTTGTCAAAACTGGCAAGATGATTTTTTAGTTTTTGAAAACTTTTCTTAAACCATGCTTACTTTTTAGAAGTCACTAATTGGACCGCCGTTTAACCAGTGTAGTTGAGAACAATAGGTGTTCATAGATAGGGTTTTGAAAAGCGTAACCAGAAAGCTTGTCCTGCGATACAATTCCTTTTTTTAGGACAAAATTTTTCACAAAAACTCAGCCAATTTAGTTTAACTATATTATAAATAATTATGAGTAATATAATTTTCTTTTTATCGAAATTGGGATCATTTTGTTTTGCAACCATATTTGATCGAGTCTCCTTTCCTCTTAAAATCAAAGTCTCTCTTCATCAACCACAAAACACATAATGTATTCCTAATATGACACGACCATCATTTATTGTTGACTTAATCCGTTGAGCTTCCTAAAATAAAACTATTTTGATAACCAAAGCTGTTTGTGAGTAACATCATAGAAACTTTGGATTTCCGTTAGCATGTGCACTTTATGCGTAAGATTAACCCACTTTTATAAACATTATTATCCAGTCTTTAATTTTCTTTTTCTAGATCAATTAATTTGCTCATGTATTATTTTCTTTATCTTTGGATTCCTTTTTGAAAACATTAAATGTTTGCAATAACGATTCCTTTTCCTTGACTTGATTAGAAAGAGTCTGTTTAAGTGAGTCAATTTCTTGCTTAAATGCACACGTATTCCGAATCATGTCATCCATTTGTGAATCAATTAACTTTTCATGACTGCTCAAATCAACATTTTGTCTTTGTTCAAAAGTTTTGACTTGTTCCTTATATCTTCCAAGCTCATCGGTTAAGGATTCATTAACAGATTTGGTTTCATGAGAAGGTAATGTAAAAGGTATTACGGGGATACAAGTAACTTTTACATTTACTATATATTACGTTTACATATTTTGTCATCATCAAAAAGGGGGAGATTGTTAGTGCAAATATTACGGAATTTAATCTACATATTCTCGTTTGTTTTGATAATGACAAAATTGTAACTTGTAATACATAAAGTCAAATTTACATGTTACTCGTAATCACATTTTGTCTCAACATACATCAACATCTCTCGACGTCTTGAGTCCTCGTATGTTACAACACAGGTTCGTACATGTTTGTTATGTTGCATTATGATCAAACCTCATTTCACATTTTGCATTTATAAGTATTTTTATACAAACATTTTAGCAAAGTATACAATAGTTAACTTGCACACTTTATTTTGTAAAATATACAAAGTTAACTAAAGAAAATAAAATAGAAAATGATTTCTACAAAAGATTACAAAATCTCTCAAAGATTTCAAAAGATTTTTTAGCTAAAATTAGTATCTGATGAACAGTGTAGCCGGTTCCATTGCAGCGTCGTCGGTTCCATTGGAATTACAAAGTTGGTTTCTTTGAACAGTGTAGCCGGTTCCATTCAGCTTTTGCTTATAAATAGAAGGCTCTTTTCAATCCATTTCAACCACTTTTAGTAAGCATCACCGAAATGATCTCACCAAATTTCAAGCATTAAGATCTTGCCTTCTACATCACCAAAGCATGAGCTTCTTGTCATTTTTATCATTACAAAGTACATATGATTATGTAGACTCTTCAAGATTGGATCTACAGATTGAAATATCTCTATCATCTTTATCCTTTGAAGGCTTCCCATCAATGGAAGTTCATTTAGATTATCATTCATTCATTACATTCATCAATCAAACTCTTTGTAATATGTAGAGGTTATATAAGGGTTGTTAGGTTGGTTCTACCTTGATTTAGAACCGGTATTTAACTTTGTACCGGATAAAGTGTAAGCAACGATGGGTTGGTTCTACCGGTGTTAGGAGTCGGTATTTAGCTTTGTACCGGATAAATTGTAAGCGACGTTATGTAAGATTTTCTCCGCCGAGAAGGGAGCTTGTTGATCTAGTGAAGTAACTCTCGAGTTGGGTACTCAAGGAGTGGAGTAGGGCGGAGAGGGAGCTCGTGAGCACGATCCACTATAAATTCATCGTGTTATGCAGTTGCTTTCTTTTACATATTGTCTTCTCTTTACTTTATAATTATATTTGTGTTGTAGTTTGATGATTATGATTGTGTTGTAACTACATGCTTATTCCATGGTTTCCATTGTTCATATAGTCATAGATTATTTTTGGTACCTTTCATATTAAGTCACGATTGTTCGGGTATTTGATGCAAAAGTTTTAAGATTTTAATCAAAAACGTATTCAACCCCCTTCTACATTTTTAGCAATTGGTATCAGAGCAGGTGGCGTTTGTTTTCTAAACAAATGGTTTTCAAAACCGAGTACGATCCGTGTATTAAAATTATCCGAAAAGCGGGACTTAATATGAAAAGTATGTCGATGTTTCATTCTTAGAAGTCTTGATTGTCGAACATCTTTGTTATACAAGCTTTAATGACTAAAATTTGCAATATAAGTCTACCTTAAAGCCTACCAAGTGTTATACCTTTTTGTCGGGTCGAAATATGCGTTTTTACAAAATTCGACCATATCGGCGGTTCTGTTCACTAACAAAGCCGGTTCCATTTGGCAAAGGAACCGACGGACCCGGTTCTACAGAAGGTTTTTCAAATTTTTTATCAACTTCAAAAGGTCATAAAAATTTAACCGTGAATCCGTACGAGTCGTGCCACATACTGTTTCGAAGAGAATTAAGTCTACTTTCTAATAAAATAGGTAAGAGGATCTGATTACTAGCCTAAGTAAGTCGAATTTTCAAAATACTACAAAGTGTCAAAAATTTCAAATTTCGTATTATCATAGAAACTCAAACTTTAAGTTCGGGCCATTTTGGGTTGGTATCCTTTGAAACTATTGATACATCCTTCTTTGAAATTAAAGTATTTTGGCCATTAATCAAGCTTGGTATACATCGTCCTACTCAACACAAGGCAAAAAGAATTTTTTTTCGTATGCTATGCTAAATGACTAGTTGCCTTGATTATCTTTGCTTATATATCTTGATCATATGCCTATTTCAAGTTGTATTTGAACTTGTTTATTTGTGAAATATATGGGTCTACCTTATCATGTCTTTCATCCGCTAGTTTGTCGATTTAGCTTCTTAAAGAATATTAATATGGTTTCAAAATGAGTGTTTGGGATAACTCTTAATTTGGTCAAAAATACATTTTTGTGAATGTTTCATTAACTCGTACTAGTCATGATATGTTTATAATATATGATATGCTATATGATTACTTGTTGCATCTTATTTAGTATTATATACTCTTTACATCTTGTATTTGAACTTGTTTTTTTTTGTGTAATATTAGTGTTTGGATAACATGTTATTTATGTGTTAGCTTTTTGATTTTATGAATATGCATACTACGTCTTATGCTAGGCTTTGTGCACTTCATTTAGGCATATTTCTCCTTCCTTGCATATGCTATGTTAACTTCTCGCATAATATCAATATCTTAATAAAACCTTGAGAATAAGAACTAAGTATGCTAGATAAGTGTTTTGACAAATATTGTCATAAAAATTATGCACATAAAAGTGGGATTGACAACTTGAATGTTTCATCTGAAACACTCAAATAAAGATAAAATATAATGATGTCGTGTTGTAGTTTTAAAAGTATTTTTTCAAAGCGGGTCAAAGTAATAAGTTATTGTTTTGGTTAAAACGGGTCAAAACTAGTGTTTGGCAAAACCCATAAAGAACGGTTCCGTGGTTCACTTTGACCAAGTGTGTCTTTGATATTTAAGTATATATTTTATGAACAAATTCTGGAAGTTTTGATGTTATGAAGTCGAGTTTCGGCCATTTTAGCCATATATAAAATCGGGACTACAAGTTTTGTAGAAAATGGGTCATTTTTGGGAATTTCGTATAAAATGAACAGTATGGAGTTAAAAGTTGTGCCACCCATCATTTTAAAGCTAATTGAGTCTAGTTTCATGTAAAGATAGTACCAAAGGTTGATTTGAAATATAGTATTGTCAGTTTCTAAAATAATAACAAAAGGTTAATTTTTGATCTTGCCGTTTCCGCCAAAAGTTTTAAATATTTTTGGTCTTGTTGAGAGAAGGGTATTTCAAAAAAACACTTCCTAGAAAAATTATCTACACATTTTGACATTGTCATTTCATCTTGTCAATCCTCTATAACCACTAGTTCACCAACTTGTTCTCTATTCCCCAAACACCCCTAATGATACGCTTTCTATACTAGTAGTAAACATGATCTTTCTTTCGTTAGTCAATCATGTTATCTTGCATTGCATATACATGTGTTGATTATATGTTCTTGTTTGATTATTTGTTTTATCGTTATCTTGGTGTTTGATAACTATTGGATTGATTGAAAGATGCATAATACTTAGGATAGGTTTTGTTTATTTTTTAAATGCTTTTATGCTTGTATCCGTGTTACTAGATGTTAAGGTTGAAACATGACTTTTATGATGTTTGCAATTGAAGTAATTTTGTCTCTTATATGATGTCTCATATAATCTCATAATTTTTCTCTTTGATTCATGATGATTTTGGTATGACTTGTTTGTAGTTCTTGTTTCCTTGTTGGCATTTCTTATATCTATCTGTATGATGGTTTAATTTTCACATGCTTGAACATGGTTTGTATGTTATTTGCATCTTCTTTCTTATATGAGATTTCTACATGATTTATTTGCCTCTTTTGCTAGTATGTTATGTCAAAGTATTTTTTGTATACGTGTAGAAGTCTAGGATCTTCCTTTTGAAACCACATTATTTTAATTAAGAGCCAAAATCGACAAACAAGAAAATGAACAATATAACAAGCTTGATACTTATGTTTCAGAAGTAAGCAAACTCAAATGCAATAAGAGATCTCGTATCTATTTTTTCCTTTGGCACATACCTTTTGCGTCATTGGTAGTGCAATCAGTCTTCTATCTAAATCATCTATGTCATTAATGTTGTGTTTGGTTGAACTATTTGAAACATGTTCTTGTATGAATGTTTGTATTTCTCATATCGTTTATGTTTGAATTCTTGAATGCTTGTTCTTAATCTAAATTGTTTATGCTTTCGGTTGGTTTTTATGCAATTCATGCTACTTGTCTTTCATTCCCCTCCAGAATTAGGAACGTTTGGTATAATAGAAATTTATAGGATCTAAACGTTAAATATTTTCCATAAGCCTTTTGCATTATCAAGAAACTCCATTTAATCACTATCGCAAGCGAAAAATAGGTTTAGAAATCATTTGGAAAAATTTTTAGAATTTAAGAATTGCACGGAACCTTGTCTGAAGGTGTACGGTTACGGTTCCATCTTGGGATGCAAAGCGCGTTTCCATTTGAGCCAATGGAATCATCGCTGCCGGTTCTACAAAAGGCACTTTTACACATTTGGGGTAGTTAACTTTTGTGTCCAACACTTTAATTAGGTTATTTATACTTGTATTAGAACGACCAATGTTAGTTTTTGAACTATCTAGCTCTAGTCCTTCTAAAACTCATTAGAACAGACCATATTTCGCGAAACATGTATTGTGCCTTTCTAAGCTTAGTTGCAATTTTTATCCTCCTGTTCGATGAGCTTAAGTGTATTCCTTATCTTTATGTATATCGCAACATGTTTTGATTGCTTATTTGTCTATCTATATGTCTTCTTGTTAACGCTCTTCGTGCCATTATTACTTGTAATAAGTTTCTTTAATGTTCGTTGGTTAAATGTTTGAACTTTCTTGTTGGCAAATGTTATTCTTACTTTTTGCATTAATTCATACTAACCCATTTGGAATTATTAAGCAAACCTAGTTTTTCTCTCTCTAATGGCGAATACCAAAACCCTTGCCTCCTTGATCGATTTTTCTTGATCTATTTGATTACTTCTCACCGATTAGCGTCTGATTATTTCTCTAATTATATGCTAATCTTGACGTGATCATTAGGTCTTTGAATTGCTCGTTTTTTTTGGTTTTTTATTCGCTGCTCGATTTAGGGTTTGCTTTGTGGCGGTTGGGATTTAGTATTTATATATCATTATTATTGATTCATGGAGGTCGAATAGGATTTCTTCTACTATCGTTTTACCCCTAATCCGATTAGGGTTTTTTTATTTTTTCCTATCGTTGCTTTGTTGTTTGTGGGTTTGAGAGATGGCTGATTTATCTAAGGATAGTTGATTTTGGGGGTTTTTCGATCTTCAACCGTTCTGAGGGTTGGACAGGTTGAAACAATTGCGTTGTAGTTTTTGCTAGTAGATTACGGAATGTGGACGGGAAGATATTCTTGCAAGGATGGTAATATACACCTGATGCGCAAGGCGATTCGTTTAGGACATAAGATGCGTCTGAAATCTGTGGTGAAACCTTGCAGTGGCTGTTAATGTCGATTGATAGGAATATATGGTGAGCCAAGAACTCTACAAAAAATTACGGACGTTTATTTTCGTTTGCCAATATTCTGGTTAGTAAACATGATACCCTAATACAAGATTGTAAAGCTCCAAGAAGCTTCACACCAGAAAGGGTTTGATAGGTGCGGTTTTGTTGCAATTCCTATGGAGGCCGTTGAAGAGTAGGTTCTCGGTTTTTCTAACACGCTTTTTGGGTTTTTCGATGGGAAGAGCTTAGCATTACAATTTGTGGGAAACTATGTTTAAAATACAGAGTGGCGAATTGCGTTTTTATAAAAACGCAGTTGCAAGTAAGTATTCTTCATGTTTCAGTTTATTACAAAAGAGGGTATGGATAGTGTTATGGAATTGGTCCTTGGTTTACTTCTGTGGTGTTCCTTGATCTGAATATTTGGATTCAGAACTCGTAATTGAAGCAAAGACGCGATTAAGTCAGCCCCTTTATGGGTTTTAATCTAATTCATTGTTCCTATTGTGCCTACTCGGAGATGGTTTGAGCCTTATTACAACACAGCTGGTTAACCAATTATGATGGATCGCTTATACTAGTCTATATGTGTTTAAGTTCTTGGGGAAGAATAAAACACGTTATGCTCGTGACCCTTGTTGGATTTTTCAGCGAGGTAGAAGGGTTAAAGGAGTAATTTGTTATTGTTTATTCCGCTAAGTAATGGCATAGGGTCACACGCTCGCTAGATTGAAGTTGATTTATGAATGGAATCTGCCTAGTGTGTAATACATGCAAGGTTTTTGATCTTTGTTTTATGATAAATGCCCTAAGAACCATAAGTGGATGCTACAACTAAAACGCTGTCTCAATGTTGGTTTTCTGTAGATAACTAAAAGGAATAATCGAATGCCAATCAGAAAAAGCAAGTTGGTTGGGGGTTCGTCTTAGTAAACCCGCTCTTAATCTTCAGTATCGTAGAGTTGATAAAACTGATTCGTCAAGGATTAATGAGAAGGTGAATAATGAACCTATCAACTTGAAAACTAATGTTCCAATTCCGAAGAAGGTTAATGTTTTGAATATACCTACTCAGAACTCATTTGGAGCATTAACCGATGACGAGGAAAGGGAGATATGAAAACTATTCATTAATGAGATAGTGATTGTGAAGAAGTTGTAGGCGGAAATGGTGTTTGAAAGATCGCATTTGGTCAAACGTTTACTACTTAAGGGGAGCAAGCCTACTACGTTGGTTCGGTTTCCGATGATTAATGTCGCATCATGGAATATAAGGGGTCTTAACTTCACCCCTAAACAAAATGAAGTTAGGCAGGTTATTTCTGAAAATAATCTTTCGGTTTTTGCTATTTTGGAGTCTCATGTTGTGAAGTCTAAGCTTATGAAAATGTGCTCTTTGGTTTTTCGACATTGGGATTGGACTTCTAATGGTGCTTGGTGCTCGAAGGGCACTAGAATTATTCTTGGCTGGATACTATGAGGTGATGTTACGACCATTAATCAAGACGATCAGAGCTGTTGCATAGTCGTCTTTGGTTAAATAAAAGAGAAAGAAGGGATCTTTTTGTACCTTTGTTTACTGAGCCACAAATAAGTACAATCAGCGACGTGACTTGTGGAATGCTCTATGTCTTCATAAAGTATTTGTCAATAATCGTCCTTGGTGTCTTTTGGGAGATTTCAATGCGACATTGCAATATTAGGTTGTGTCTACGGCGTGTTTCTAGTGTCATTGACATTGCTATGCCCGTGAATTTTAAGGATTGGTTAATAATATTGAGGTCTTGGATGTTCAAACACGGGGCTTCAATTTTCTTGGAATAAAAGCCTTAAAAGGGTTCATGGACGGGATTCTTAAAGTTGCTTTACCGCGTCATGGCTAATATGACGTTTGTTTAATGTCTTTGCTGGAGTTCGCATGCTAGAGCTTAATCCCTATCGGAATTCCGACCTTTTCTCCTATTGAGTTCATTTGACATTCCTACTGCTACTAAAGTTAAGCCTAAGCACCTTTAAGTTTTTTTAATGTTCTTATTAAGCTTGTTAGAATGTAAGAGGTGGTTAATGAGGCGTGGAATATCATGTTAGCGGTTTTTTATGTGGTTCGTATGGTTAAGAAGCATTAAGAATTTGAAAAGCACACTGAGGAATATTATGATGACAAAGGTTATCTTCCATGATTATTGTGGTGAGTATTAGAGGAGAGCTGGATACCATTTCAAAACTATTCTTGACACTGACCCGTTCAACATTAGGCTTCGTGAAATAGAGGCAGCGAATGTTGTTGCCTTTAATCAAGCTGTTCTTGATGAGGAGATGTTTTTAAAACAGAAAGCCAAGATAAGTTGGCTTAAAGATGGTGATTCTAATACGGCATACTTCCACAAGTCGGTTAAAAGCCGAGTTAGTAGAAGTCGCATTGATGTGATTTCGAATAGTGATGGCATTATTTTCGCTAATGACAAAGTACCGGATGCTTTTGTTGCTCATTACGAAGCTTTTCTTGGACAAACAGGTTACACTAATGGTTTTGACGGATCAAATCTCTTTTCTAATTGCCTTGACGAACAGGGTGCTGCTCATATGGTTCGTACGGTGACTGATCATGAGATTAAAGAAGCTATGTTCTCTATGGGGGATGAGAAATCCCCGGGTCCGGATGGGTTCTCTGCTGGCATTTTTCAAAGAAGACTATGGCAATTATGTGGGTGTGATGTCATTATGTATCGTGAATTTTTTACGAATCGTAAGCTATTGAAAGAAGCTTTAACCATACAATCATAGCTCTTTTCCCTAAGGTTAAGCTCATTCTTGAAGTAATGACTACAGCCTATTTCGTGTTTGTATACGTTTTGTATAAGTGTTTAGCAAAATTATTGCTAATAGGATTAACATTATTCTTTTACTTTTTTTAATTCGTTTGACGACTTGGTTGAGTCTAATCAGTCTTGGCATTTATTCCATGGTAGTTCTATTGCGGTTATTATTTGCTCACTCAAGGTCTCATGCATAACTGATCACTTGGATCGTGTTGGCCCTCCTTGATGTGCTTTAAGTGGACATTCAAAAGGCTACAGATACGGTTGATTGGGCTATTCCTTTAATCTGGTTCTTATGGGATTTGGTTTCATGAGCGGGTTGATTGCTTGGATTATGGATGTTGTGTGTCTTCTTACGTCATACTCTTTTTGTATTACGGAAATCTGCCATGGGTTATTTTCAAGGTAAAAGGGGTCTTAGTCATGGTGACATCCGCTTAGTACCCTTATCTTTGCACTCTGGTTATGGAGGGTCCTCACGCTTATGTTCAAAAGAAAGGTTATGGATTCGGATTGCTTTTCTTTCCATAGGTATTGTGATAAATTGGAGCTGATTAATCTTTGCTTTGCGGACGATCTTTTTATCTTTGCTTATGGGGATGTTCAATCGGTTGTGTGTTTTCAAGGAATGTCTGACGAGTCAAGCATGCTTCGGGATTATCCCTAGTATTCCGAGAAGAACGACCTTCTTTTGTAATGTTTGATATCATGTCAAGCTTTCTTATTCTTATTTGTCCTTCCGTTTGAGGATGGTCGGTTACGTGTTAAATATCTTGGTGTTTCAGCTTGGTGATTTCTAGGCTCAAGGCGAGAGATTTCGTAAAGAGCTTCTGGAGAAAGGTTCAAAATCGGTTTTTATAGTGCTTGATTGGTAGAATATAAAGCCCTTTCCATCGCTAGGTAGGGCTTCAAATTATTCGTTATCGGTTTATAGCTCTATGCATGTGTTTTGGGCTTCGGTCTTGTCATTCCCACGGTTCTTATGGACATTTGTGCATGGCATGCGTAATTTCCTTTGGTGCCCTAGTAGTTCGTCTAAAGGTAAGGCCAAAGTGGCGTAGGAGCTTGTATGTCTTCCTAAAGATGAAGGTGGTCTCGGTATTCGACGTTTGGAGCATTTTAACTCGGCTCTTTTGGTGTCTCACATTTGGAATCTTCTTTCGTTGAAAGAATCACTGTGGGTGAAGTGGGTCCATGCTTATAAGCTTAACGGGCGCAACTTTTGGGATGTTCCCATCCGTGGTAACATGTCATGGAGTTGGCGGAAAATTTTGCAGCTTCGGCCTTCCATTCGGGAATTCATTTGGCGAAAGATAGGTAATGGTTCTAGTACCTCGATCTGGTTTGATAAATGGTGTTGTGTCTGAGGGGCCTTCTTGCTTCTCGTGTGTCCCCTAGAGTACATACATAGGGTTCGGCCAGTACTTCTATCTTCGCAAGTTGGTGATGTTATTCGTGACGGGATTTGGGTATGGGCCACATTGGTTCTCCTTGTTAAATACCAATTTCTTAACGAATGTACGGTTCCTCTTTCGAATAATTGTGATACGCTGGAATGGCATTGGCTTCGTCTCTATGATTGACGCGTGGTAAAAGGTTTTCGGTTGCTCAGGTGTGGGAATGTATTCGGCCGAGAGCTGATAAGGTCCCTTGGGTCGATTTGATTTGGTTCGCCATGGGTATTCCTAGGCATGCTTTCAACTTGTGGTTAATTATCAACCATAAATTGAAAACGCAGGATCGTGTTAGTATATGGGACTATTCGAATGTGTTGGGATCTACGTGTCCTCTTTGTGAAGCTACTCCGGATTCACATGAACATCTTTTCTTTATTTGTCCCTTTGCTAATTCGGTTTGGAGTCGTATGAAAGTGAAGGCTGGTCTTGGTCGAGTTTCTCATAATATATATGATATTGTCGATCATTTGGTTGGTTATTGACAAGGCGCAAGACTACTCATGTTGTTATTGCCAAGTTAGTTGTTGCGGCTCAGCGTATTTTATTGGCAATGAGCGTAACTGGGAGGCTTTTCAAGATGTCGAAGAGGTCATAGATCAGGTAGTTTGTATGTATATCTTATTCGGTTAGTATGAAGCTGGTTGTAGTGTGCTCTTAAACGCAATACAGAGGGAGTTGCTTTATGCTAGGTTTAGGGGATTTACCTGATTCTATCTTTAGATGTATTGATTTTCCTTTTGTCTTTGCTTCCATTATGGTGGTTTCTTTACTAGTTGGTGTTATTTGCTTTGTTAAATTCTTGTAATTCGAATGGCATGTCATTCGATATGCTGTTCAATAGCGGTATGCTTGAGGTTATATGTGACATCTCAGTTAACATTCATTTGTATGATGGCTTGGGTATTAATATAATTTACCGGGGTACGGTTACCCTTTTACCAAAAAAACCCGATTTGGATTTTTGTGAGGTCAATAAGCGAATTCGATATCTTTATCAAAGCTAATTTGTTTGCTCTTTCGAACATTTATCATTCCTTTTAATTATGTTTTTCATTACGGATTATGCATATTTCATCATCATCACTTTCTAATAAGAATACAATTATTAGTTGCTATTTGCTTTGTAATCACACCATCTTCATGACCTATTTTACTACTCACAAAATTGTCATGTCTAGCACCTCTATTGCTTCATCAACCCAACAAGGTAAGATTTAGAGTTAAACCCTTTTACTCCTATCGAAATTGAGTCATCCATCGAGTCTTTCTTATAAGAAGAATCATCATGAATCCTTTCGCCACCACCACCATAACCACAACATACTAGCATATTCATAAACCAATTCACACCTATAACAGGTTAAATTCACCTATTTCACAATATAATAACAATCATAATAACTTTTTCTCAAATGCAAGCGTTGAATTTCGTTAATGAATATGAATTAATTCTCACCACACTTTTAAAACCATTTAAAAACCTCTGCATCAACACCAACCATGATGATGCAAGTAGCTAGAATTATACTTTTTTTTTTTACTTCTATTTACTTCCTCTAGGTGTTTCTTTCATATTGCATCATAATATACATTTTTATTATATATGACTTCATCAAAGCACGAAGTATATATATTTTGCACCTAATATTTTTTTTTTGTAGGTTCAAATATACACTTTAGTGTGTATGGCATTCTTGTCTACGGAAGAAATTTGCCTTTTCATATCATTTCCTTTTTGGTTCACTCATATACTCGATGCAGTATATCGCATACTTGTCTTCGGACAAAGTTTGCATTTATTAATTTTCTCTTGTAGGTTCAAGCGTATACACTTTGCGGTATATGGCATAAGGATGAAGTTTGCATCATTCATTTTCCCTTTTGTAGGTTCATTTTTTACGCCCTCGAGCAAGGGGGAGAATTCGTCAAGAAACCATATTAGGTCGTCTATTACACTAGTTGTATGTGAAATAATTTTGTATACTGTACAAATAGCTATTATTGGACAAATCTTTTGTTTTGTAGGATCATACTTGAAGCCCTCAAGCAAGGAGGAGCTTCTGTCAAGCTTTCATAGCGTGCATCTTATATATACACTTTGTTGTATATATTTTACTCGTCCAAGGACGAATCTAGTTTTGCACTAATTTTTATTTGTAGCTTTTTAATCGTATCTTGACGCCTCGAACAAGGGAGAGCACTCGTCAAGGGGGAGCATGCACGCATTTATCATCATTTTTACTCTTCGACAATCTTTTACCTTTCGACCAAGATGTCATTTTCTTCATCACACAGTTATATATTTTTTATGTTGCACGAAACTAACATTTTTGTAGGATAAGCTTTCAAATTTGATCCATTGACCCGCAAATAAATCAAGGGCAACTATCTAGGGGATGCGACAACATAAGGCGTTAGAGTAGACCATTTAACTTCACTAGGGATGATTGCACAAGCTTGCCTTTTCGGGGAGAAATGAAGTTAAACTCCAAGGACACACCCTTTTTGATTCGATAAAAGGGGGAGAAGAGTGTAAACGGAGAAGGTAATGTAAAGGTATTATGGGGATACAAGTAACTTTTACATTTACTATATATTACGTTTACATATTTTGTCATCATCAAAAAGGGGAGATTGTTAGTGTAAATATTACGATACTTAATTTACACATTCTCGTTTGTTTTTATAATAACAAAATTGTAACTTGTAATAAATAACGTCAAATGTACAAGTTACTCGTAATCATATTTTGTCTCAACATACATCGACATCTCTCGACGTCTCGAGTCCTCGTATGTTACAACACAAGTTCGTACATGGTTGGTAAGTTTTTTTTTTTTGGGTTGCATTATGATCAAACCTCATTTCACATTTTGCATTTATAAGTATTTTTATACAAACATTTTAGCAAAGTATACAATAGTTAACTTGCACACTTTATTTTGTAAAATATACAAAAGAAAATAAAATAAAAAAAGATTTCTATAAAAGATTACAAAGTCACTCAAAGATTACAAAAGATTTTTTAGCTAAAATTCGTATATGATGAACAGTGTAGCCGGTTCCATGGGTGCGTCGTCGGTTCCATTGGATTTATAAAGCCAGATCCTTTGAACAGTGTAGTCGGTTCCATTCAGCTTTTGCCTATAAATAGAAGGCTCTTTTCAATCCGTTTTCAACCACTTTTAACACACTTTTTCCACCATTTTTAACACATTTAGATCTGTAGATAATGCATCCATAAATCCCCATGATCATAATGATTCTAACTCTTATTTTGTTGTAAGCATACACCCGAAATGATCCACCAAATTAAGCATTGAGATCTTGCCATCCCATCCACTAAAGCAAGAGTTCTTGCCATTTCCATCCATCACCAAGCATATATATAAGAAGATCTACAAGACTTGAGATCTCATGTTATTCATCCATTTGAAGACTTCTGTGACAAATGAGATTTTAGCAGGTTAGTTAAAGCCTATATAATTCAGTTTATGTGTGTCATTATGTTTTTATGTGTTTTATATGTGTATGAGATGGAAGTACGTGAGTGATAAATCATGGTACTTGTGGAAATGAAATCTTTTAAAAGCTTTGTGTAGTTTCAAATGTCATGTACGTAATATTCTGTGTACGTACTATATATATGTAATTCATATTATATATATTAGTTTAGTATTTTATAGATTTTAGAGTGCTTTCTATTTTTAGAAATAGTTAGAATCGAATGTTAGTTTGAAAACTAGTTAGAAAGTTCAAGGTTTAGCAAAATAATTAATGGTTTTTATTTAGAATTAAAGTAAATGTATAGTAAATAAATAAAATAAAATAAAATATATATATGTAAATTCGGTTGTATAGGCCGAATAAAAGAAAAGAAAAAAAGGAAAGTAATCCTAGTTAGATTACAACTTGTATTTGGTAATTATCTTTTAACACTATAAATACAAATCATAACTTAATTAAAAATCACTTTTTCTCTCCCCTACAACCCCAATCGGTCGAACCTTAAAAACAAGAAGAAAACCCCAAAAAAATATAGGGTCTTGATTTTCAAGAGTTAAGGTATTGTTTTCTAAATCCTTTTTCAATTCAATTGATTTTATTTAACGTAACGATCATTAAGGATGGATTAGGGTTTTATATTTATGGTTAAGTTTTTGTAATTAATTAGTTTAGATAAATCTTAGATCGTTAGGGTTGCGTTTATAAATTATTATTAGAGTTTAGGGATCGAATTTCGTTTATATCATGAATTTGTGTTTTCTGGAATTTGGGTCTGAATTGTTTGATGAATATATCTGTGATGGAGTAATAAAAAATTTATTTTCTTAAGATTATTTATAAGTTTAGAGAGTCTAGTTTTCAAAAAGTCCGGCCTCGTGCGATTTGGAGTCCGAGAAGTTAGTTAATTGATTTTTGCAAGAAAAGTTGTTAAAAACAGTAAATACTGGTTAGATTTTGGTCAGATTTAGGTCAGATTCTTTGCAAGATTAAGTGAAGGAATTAGAATTTGCTTTGCATCAGGTGAGTTTTACAATCCTACTTTTTACTTATATTTTGGGATGGAAATGATGCAAAATTGTTTTTGAAATATGAACCATGATATCTGTTTTTACGTGTCCAACTATATGATTGCTATGTGATATGAATTGTGGTAAGGCATGTGTATATGAGGATGACATGACCTTGTGTGAGACCCGAACGGACTTAGCTAGTCAAGTGGGTCAATCTTGCACGGAGACATTGTGGGACGGAGGGGTACGATCCACCCCAGACAAATGTGAATTTATTTTGTGAATAGCCATGCATATATATTCGTAAATGTTGTTTTTGTTGATCGCGATGTCATAAGTGAGTCTGAAACATGTAACTCTTACCAACAATTATGTTGACGTTTTTAGCTTCATTTTCAGGTGAGCAAAACATGTGAAGAGTTAGGAAGAGGAGTTAGCTGGACCATAGGCTTGCATGCGGAGTCTATGACTTATCTGTTTTAGTTTTTATTTGAACTTGTCATGTTTTGTTCTTCATGCATTATATGTTGGAATATTGTTTTAGGAGTTGTCATAACACGCTTTGGATTTTGAAGTTTAATGAATGTCATTTTTAGTTTTCTCTATTTTGACGCCTTGTGTTGTGATGATGCCTATTGATCATGCCTTGTGATTCCGCCTTGGCAGGGTGTGACAGATTGGTATTCAGAGCCAAGGTTATAAAGAACTAGGTGGATTGGCCTAGACTATAACTAGGAACCTTCATATAGATGCATTTAGGAACTGTGTGCTTGTGTGTACGTATGTATAATATATTTTATATATATATTTTAAAGTTCTAATTGCCTATTCGTTTACTATCTGATGGAGCTTATACTCTTCCTTATTTATAGAGTTATGTCTCCCTCAAAGCGTAAGTTTCATTAGGGATTCATGCATTCAACTGGGATTAAGCGTTATATCGACCCAATTCTGGCTGTAAGATATGGCGTACAAACCGTAAGTGTTGTATACCCATCGAATTATATCCGTGTAAAGTGGAAGAGAGTATGACTATGAAGAAAGTAGGTGACCAAACTATTGGAGTGATTCAGATAAGAAGGGTCGACAAGGAAGGAAATGTTTCTAGGTTCCAAGAATACCACACCTCAGATAAAGAAGAAGAAGAGATGAGTGAGCACCCTCCTTACAACAAATATGGATTTGTGGATCATCTACAACTCCAAATAGAAGACCAAAGGAACAAGTTTGCACCTTACCCATTACCACCACAAGAGGGCAATATAAATGGTTGGTTGATTGATGATGCTAACGATTCAGACCTTGAGTCTACGACTAGTAATCAACCCATGAGCTTGACAATGGAAGACATTGGTGGGAGCTAAGTTCGACCTCGACCAGACTACTCGTGTATTCGATTTGATTTAGGATGTTTAGTGTTTCTTTCAATCATTTGAACCATGTTAGGAAATGTTATTTTCAATTATGATTATTATTAATGAGAAGTGGTTTTGGGATTTATCTTGTGTGCTATGTGCCTTATTAAATGTGTTATGTGTTGCATGATGTGTTGATTTTAAGAAGTGTTTTCATAGTAGCGAGTATACGCGTGAAAGGGGGCATCTATAATTATGGTGTACAACATAATTATACATGCGCCACAACACAAATAGACTTGCAAGTATGATTACATGTAATTGGTATTGACACATATTGGTTGGTTATGCTTGTACGTATATAGTATTGTGGGAAATGTAATATCATGGGATATGAAACCCGTAGTATATCATCTAATATATATAATCCTATGTCTTATCAGAAACATGGTTCAAACACGACAACCTAACAACCCTCCTGATGTCGCAGAAATCATTGCTCAACAACTTCAGAACATCATCCCGAACATCGTGACTCAAGTGACTAACAACCTCAACAATGGCAATGGTAATGGAAATGGTGGAGGAAACAATGGTTGCACCTACAAAGGATTTATGGCGTGTAGACCTCTAGACTTTGACAGAACTAGTGGTGCGATATCGTTGACTAGATAGTTTGAAAAGATGGAATCCGTGATAGATAATAGCGGATGTATGGAACAAAGAGTGTTATCTATACAGTTCATAAGAGCTTTCAACACATATTCGATCAGAAGGAGTTGAATATGCGTCAAAGGAGATGGTTAGAACTATTTAGTGATTATGAATGTGAGATTAAGTACCATCCTGGTAAAGCAAATGTAGTAGCTGATGCTTTAAGTAGAAAAAAGAGAGTGACGCCTTGACAAGTGCGAGCGATGGCTGTGACAATTTAGTCCGGAGTTAAAGAACTGATATTGGCAACTTAAGTTGAAGCGTTTAAGGATGAAAATG